>JACXGM010007396.1:0-30699 GCA_016801145.1 Umbra pygmaea
GGGGGGTAATTTCTGGGATCGTGGAGTGTTGGGGTGGTGGTGACGTGGGTGGGCCGTGTCCGGCCTCGCTCTCCGGTGCTGTTGGTGGCGGTACATGCACCTCAGGAAACTATTGGTGCGATCTGCCATAAACCCCATAGAAGAAGAAGAAGAAGAAGAACAAACAATTCAGTAACATAGCAAACGTTCAAACGTACTGAACGCACCCCAAACTGCTATGGTCAAATTTATTGGGATAACCTCAAGTGGTAGTTATCTGCTTCACGAAATCCTTTCTTCACATGTCCTCCTATTTAGGAATTCAACTTTAATCTTTCAAGAAATAAACATTTAAAGACAAGGTATGTTGTGTTTTTTATCTAAAAACATAGCAACCCATCAAGTGTAGCGTGGTTACGTTAGATACAGTTGCCTGCTTGTTAGCGATAGTTAGCTATGTAAAAAGATTTAAACTTTCACGTCTCCTGCGTGGAACATTTTATTCAACATCGGTTCTGTCAGCGGTTCTGTCGCTAGCTAGTGTTTATATTTAAGGTAAATCGAAAATCTGCTGTGCTTGTTAAATTAGCAGTATGTACTGTACAGTAGTAGTATTGATGCTAACTTTGAATCAGAGTTAGCTAGCTAGGCTCGCTAGAGTACTTTGTAAGTTAGTAGCTAGTATTAGTAGTGTAACTACTGTACCCCTTAACTACCTGGTGGATCATATGAATGGATGTATTAAATCTGATTTGCTAGAACGACAGCTAGTTAACATCAACGGGATTATCTAGAACAGTGTTTCTCAAACTGTGGTACGTGTACCACTGGGGGTACTTGGAATTCCCAGTGGTGGTACACCATTGGAATATAAAAAAATTAAATGGTTTGATATTGTATCGTAACGATAATCAATCATGTTGTGGCTGTACAGTAAAGATTAGCCCATGTATTTACAGTGGCATTGCCGTCGAGAATATGCTTCTTGGGTGCTCATGCTATTTCATAAACAGTTTAATACAGTACAGTAATTGATCATTATTCGTGCACAATGGGTTGTGTTTGCAACTAAAATTCCTAAAACAACACTAACATACTCTACTCAATACATGGCCACAACCGTCATACAATGTTTACTGATATTTTCTGTAGTTTCTTTTGAGATGGTGGACTGTTCGATGGTGGTACTTTGATCGGTTAGCTTGGCCCATACCAAGTGGTACATACTTTGAAAGGTTGGAGAACCACTGATCTAGAACATAACTAATTGTATGTTCTATAAATTGCTTAGCTAACTTCAGTACTTACAGAAAGTCATCACTGCAACTACTGTAAATCATTCTGTAATTAAACACTCTGTATTAACAAAATAACCTTCTACTAAGAGGGCTACTGTAGCTAACTGTAAAATTGTCAGGCTGCCATGCCATCATGGCAGTAATCCAATGAAGGTTGTCACTTTTTAAATGTGTAGCAAGTACTGGCGGTTCCTAATATATCTATCTAGCTATACTCTAATAAAGCTATATCTGTCTCCTCTCTCTAATATAATCTCTCAACTCTCTCTCCACAATCTCTCATGAACGTAACTTTTAAAGTTATAGAGGCAAACCTAATCGGTAAAACCTAAAAGTAACCCAAATTCTAATATGATGCTCATTTTTGTTAATTAGACCTAACCTCTGAGCTGTGGACCTAGAAACCTGGGGAACAATTTATTAAGGTTTTTATACGTTTGTGCTCATATGTTTGCATACCCTGGCAAAAATGATCTTTCAGCTTTGATTTTGACTATGACTGTTCATGCAAAAAAACTGACTGTCAGAGGTTGATATCTACTTGAGTAAAAGTACTTTTCTGAGTAACTCTGAGTTCACAAGTTTTCATATTTTAACAGTAACCTATAGAAAGAGTAAAGGAAATATCAATCATGGTCACAGGTAAGATATGAACTCCTTTCACCTGATCAATTTGGTCTTAAGTAGGGACTTCCCAAAACTTGTGAACTCAGAGTTACTCAGTAAAGTACTTTTACTCAGTACTTTTTCTACCTCTGCTGACTGTTATGTAAAGATATTGCTCATATGAAGCCATTAATTATCACAGTTGTTTGGCTCATTTGTAAACCACACTGATAACAGAAATCAACTGAATGGCCCTGATCAAAACTTTACATACCATTGAATTCTTGGCCTTGTTACTGACACACAAGGTGACACACCGGATAAAATGGCAATTGAAGGTTAGTTTCCCACACCTGTGTCATTTTAAATTGCAATTAGTGTCTATAAATAGTCAATGAGTTTGTTCGCTCTCACGTGGATGCACTGATCAGGCTAGGGACCAGAAAAGACCAGCGTAATAAAATTCTGGAACTGCTTAAAGATGGATATAAAAAGATATCCAAAGCCTTGCAAAGGCCTGTCAGTACTGTTCAATCACTTCTGGGATCTCTTGATACCAAGCCAAGGTCCGGTAGACCAAGAAAATGTCAGCCAAAACTGCCAGAGTAATTCTTTGGAATACGAAGGAAAACCCACAGGTAACCTTGGGCGACATACAGGCTGCTCTGGAAAAGACAGTGTGGTTGTTTCAAGGAGCAAAATACGGTGATATTTGAACAAAAATGAGTTGCATGGTTGAGTTGCCAGAAAGAAGCCTTTATTGCGCCAGCGCCTTGACATGCCTCACAGTTTCTGGCACACTGTAATTTGGAGTGACGAGACCAAAATGGAGCTTTATGGTCACAACCATAAGTGCTGTGTTTGGATTGGAGTCAACAAGGCCTATAGTGAAAAGAATATCATCCCCACTGTGAAGCATAGTGGTGGCTTCCGGATGTTTTGGGGGTGTGTGAGCACTAAAGGCACGGGGAACCTTGAGAAATTGATGGCAAGATAAATGCAGCGCATGGGACACTCTTGGACATCTCAGCATGACAATGACCCTGAGTACAAGGCCAAGTTGACCCTCCAGTGGTTACAGCAGAGAAAGTTAATGGTTCTGGAGTGGCTATCAAAGCCTCCTGACCTTAATATCATCGAGCCACTCTGGGGAGATCTGAAACTTGCGGTTCAAGATGACTAAAGTCTTTGCATGACCTGGAAGCATTTTGCCAAGCCTAATGGGCAGCTACAGTATACCACCTGCAAGAATTCAGGGCCTCATAGAACAAACAACTGCACGCTGTCATTAATGCTGAAGGGGTCAATACACCGTATTGAGAACTAAGGGTATGCAGACTTTTGAACTGGGGTCATTTCATTATTTTCCTTTTTGCCTTGTTTTGTTTTATGAATAAGGCATTTTGTTATGACCTACAGTTGAATATGACTCCTTTGACAAATAAAACAACATTGTTTTGCCTGCTCAATGATGTAAAAATGCTACATCTATTACCAATTCACCAGGGGTATACAAAGTTTTGAGTACAACTGTATGTTTAAGGACATCTGGTTCCCACATGTACACACAAGTGTAAATCTCTCTCTCTCTCTCTCTCTCTCTCTCTCTCTCACACACACACTCTCTCTCTCTCTCTCTCTCTCTCTCTCTCTCTCTCTCTCTCTCTCTCTCTCTCTCTCTCTCTCTCTCTCTCTATGCAATAATAGGTATTAGTTCCTTGACTCTTGCTTTTTTGTGTCCCTGTCATGAGGGGAAAGTTAATATAATCTAGAATAATTAAAATATGATTTCTGAGTGAATAGTTGCTGAGTTCCATTATTCTTCACAGTGTTCTGCATTTCAGAAACAACAAGCATTCACCCATATTTCACAATCATTTTTATTCAGTATTTACAGTTAAACTCGTTTTTGAAATTTTGTCAAGGGTTTCACAATATTGGTTAATTATTTCTTGACTCTTGAGCTGGGAAGGAAATTCCAGTCATGGATAGAATATCATGTCAATCTACTATATATATTGACTGAAATTTCCATGTGTCTACTAGGGCTTCGCGGTTATACAGCCATTGAAAAGATATGATAGGAAAGGAAAACATTGCTGTTTTAGAAGGAATGTTATGATATCCATGCTACAGACTGAAATCCCTGGGGACTGAAGACATTTAATTGCCGTTAGGTTGCTTCCTGTGAGCTCCATGTGCACTTTTGAATATTTTTTTTATTCATTGTGAAAAATAGTTTTATCATAATGTCTAATGAAAATAAAATATGGTAAAACATTAACAAATCTACCTGAGGTAATTTGTACCTTTGTAAAACCACATTGAATACTGATGTCAGGTTAGAGCATCAAGCTTAATTTGAAGCTGCTTTGTAGGACCTACAATCAAAACATTATTGAATCTTATTGGTGGTTAAGGCTAAAATGTCATAAATATAGAATGAACATGTAACACAGGAAACACACACAGACTTCGGGTCAGCTCAAGTCTTGGACTCTGGGGGGGCGTAAGTTACATTTTGATTCAAAACACCTCTTGCTCTGCCACGATGGGAGAGAACGATAGTTCCCGGAGCTCCAGTTCTATGAGTGGAGCGGAGTCCCATAGGGGAGCTCTGCTCCTAGTGGTTTATCCCTCCTGTGAAGCAGGTCACATCTGAAACATTCTTGCATACCCGTCACTGACCAATGGGGTGACAGCGCGACCCCTATATAAGCTTGGTCGGCCCGTTAATACATTCTCCAAATAAACTGAAGCCGAATATTGGAAGAGTGATTAGGCCAAAAAACCCTATGGGGATCCGCTCCACTCATAGAACTCGAGTTACAGAACTCTGGTAATTATCATCCTACATTATACTGTGGAGCTCTGCCCCAGAGGGGAGCTTTGCTCCTAGTGGTATAGGGCAGAGCTACGCGCTGTCAAATGTACCCCTGATCACTGGAATATGTCAGAAATCGCAAGGCAATCCTAGAATAATAAAGGAAAAATCCAGGCCAGTGCGGGAGACTGTAGAGAAGAGGGTGAATGTTACTAGGTGAACGCATCCCAAAACACAGTCCCCCACGCTTTCTCTAGCTGGGCAGCATCATAGCATATCTCCTCAGCAACCCCCATAATAACCAAAGGAACAGGGTGGTTGAGAGAGAGCAACAACACAAAGGGGGCGACACACTATCGTGCTGTAGGAGTAGGTATCACGAGAGAGAGAGAAATTGCTTTTTCTCTGAAAGAGAAGCGGACAATTTGTCTTTAGCGTTAGGGAGAACAGGCTGAGGCCCCACAGACCAGGTGAGCAGCTGAGCGTAAATGAGGGTTTCACACATCCTTTCAGCCTCTGTCTGTGCCCCAGGCAGGTAGGGAATGTTGAGCCGGCCAGCCGCCTTCCTCATAATGGACGGCAGGTCACGGCGGATAGAGGGGTAGCGGGCTCCGGCGTCGCCTCCCACTCCTCTAAGTCGGACGAGACCTCTTCCTCTCCGGAAACTGAGGAAGAGGACTCAACACTCAGGACACCCCACTGGGGCACGAAGTTTAGAGAGCGTCGCCGGGCCCGACGATAACTCCATTGGACCTACAGCGGGGGCACCAGACGCAGTCTCCTCGTTGTCAGACGCAAGCACATTGATGGCCATCTTCAGTGGAGTGGCATTGTTGAACAAGGCCTCACCACTTGCCCTTATCTTTCTAATCAAAATTAGAAAAAAAAGTCATCCATGCCTCTGTGTTAGACACCTGAGCTAATTCACTGATTATTTATTACATTTTATCAGACACACCACTGACCCAAGTTGGTCCTAACCACCCAATGACCGCCATGTAGTGGAATAGATGAGAGTGTTGAGAAGTAATTCTGTATAAATCTGTATTAACATTGAAGACAGTCAAAGTACAATTAGAATGTTATAATGGGGTAAAGTGAGAGAAGACTGGCTGTCTCAGTCTGAGGCCTGTTGCTCACTGTGTATTGTGGGGTCTGTGAGGGAGTCAGCACTCTCCTAATCCAGAGAGTGGTTAAGTCCATCTCATCTGTTCCTATAGACACGGGTTGGGTGAGTAGCTTCAGAATGGGGACAGCTTATATGTGTATGTATTAAATATGGAGAACATATTTGTATGCTTCTCTTATCAGGAAGATGAACAAATGTCAGAATAACCTGTTTTCTGCTAGACATTCAGGGTTAGGGGGAAAATAGCACAGGAGTCATGGGTCTGAGGAGATCTTGAAGGGTCTTGAAGGTGCTAGGTATGTCATCAACAACCCCTATATGTCTATATAAGTCAGCTCTTATTGTTATTCGGGGCTCTATCCGACACCGTGTTTGTTGCCTCATCGCTGAGATCTCCCTGTTCCGGGATGAGAATAACTTTATTAAACATCCTATGAATCATCCTGCTATCCTGACTCCAGAAATCATTATTTCAACCAAGATCCTTTTAGCTGCAAAATAATATAATCATCTTTTACAACCGTGCTAATGTTGTGGATATTTTTTTTTTCATTGATTGCAGTTGAAGGTAGTACACTAACTATTGTATTGTGACTGATGTTGTCCTTACTCCCTGTGTAGGTTGACTGGTTAATGTATGGGTGTCACAGAGCCCAGTATGAAGAAGACAGGCAGGGCTGTGCTCAGTAAAGCTCCATGTGGAGAGAGGGGTAAGACTGAGGGGGCAGCTACATCAGGCAAAGCTACAGCCAAGACCGGCTCAACAGCTCCTTTGTCAAAGGTGCACAGATTTCCCACCATACCTTTTGCTACCGATTCAGAAAACATGGTATTGAACCTTCTTGTTATTCATGGCTCAACATGGATATTCTACATTGGCTTGTTTTACAGTTTCAGTTGAACAATGTAGGTGCATTTGCATGGAAACATTTCAGGAATTAAATCTAGTATCTTTCCTTTGTCTATGTGGCCTGGTGGTCGAAATGCAGGTAAAATGGTTACACAGTAGCAAAGTAATATTGTGCTGATGGACGGCTAGGTCGATTTAGTAATGGCATTTTAAGTAATAATTGTATTATAATTGTTTTCATGCAATTATTCTCCAGGTTAAAAGTAATGATGATCTGCTAGCAGCAATGACAGGGGGCAGTACAGCTACGAACAACATTGTGACAAGGAACAAGAGGACTATTTCCGCGGCGGCCAGCATTAGTAACCCAGATGGTAAACCAAAGACTAGCTCAGGTAAACCTGTTCATATTAGCTGACTAGCCACTACTGACCTGCACTATTTTAATCATATTATTTCATGCTCTTTTTACAAGGTTCTTCAGCGAGACGTGTGACCTCCTCAACCTCCAAGGAGCCCAACACGACCAAAGATCGTTTGCGACCCTCCAGAGCATCGGCCAGCAAGAAGCAGGCGTCGTCAGGAGCAGGGCAGGGAGATGTGGTCCAGGGAAAGAGCTCTCACAGCCAGCGGATGGTGGAGTCGGAGGGCCGCGGGAGAAAGCTTAAATCGGACAGCCAGATGGGTGACAAGGTGGTCCTGGAGGCCAAGGTGAAGGACCTGCTAGGTTTGGCCAAGAGCAAAGACGTGGAGATCCTGCACCTGCGCAGTGAGCTGAGGGACATGAGGTCCCAGCTGGGCCTGGGAGGAGAGGTGGTGAGCCCAGACGAGGAAGAACCAGGTCAGGAGGAGAAACCCCTGGAGCGGGAGGTGTCCGCCATCACAGCAGCGGACGTAGAGTCCACACTGGTTCTCCTGCAGGAACAGAACCGCACCATCCGCGAGGAGCTGAACCTGCTGAAGAGCGAGAATCGCATGCTGAAGGACCGTCTGAACGCGCTGGGCTTCTCCCTCGAGCAACGGCTGGAAGTTTCTGACAAGTTGTTCAGCTACGCCTCCCTGAGCCCAGACCCGGCGGCCGGCAGTGGGCAGAGCGATGGAGGGGGCACCGGTACCCTGACGTCCTCCGTTGAGGGTTCCACCCCGGGCTCCCTGGAGGACCTCCTGACGGCCCAGCAGCACGGAGGTTCAGCCGACAACTTGGACAGCGAGTCCAGCGAGGTCTATCAGGGCGTAACCTCGAGCGACGACGCCCTGGACGCCCCCTCGGGAGCCTCGTCCTCCTCGGAGTCAGAGAGTGCGCCCGGCCGGGAGTGCCGGGGCGGCGGCGCAGCCGGCGAGGTGTCCGTGGCCTGCCTGACGGAACGCATTCATCAGATGGAGGAGAACCAGCACAGCACGGCAGAGGAGCTACAGGCTACGCTACAGGAGCTGGCTGACCTCCAGCAGATCACCCAGGATTTGAATGGAGAAAACGAGAGGCTCGGGGAGGAGAAAGTCATTCTAATGGACTCACTGTGCCAGCAGAGCGACAAGCTGGAGCAGTACGGCCGGCAGATCGAGTACTTCCGCTCGCTACTGGATGACCATCAGGTATCCTACGTACTGGAGGAGGACATCAAGAGCGGCCGCTACATGGAGCTGGAGCAGCGCTACTCGGACCTCGCCGACAACGCCCGCTTCGACAGGGAACAGCTGCTGGGTGTGCAGCAGCACCTCACCAACACACTGAAGATGGCCGAGCAGGACAACGCCGAGGCACAGGAAGTGATCTCGGCGCTGAAGGAGAGGAGCCACATCATGGAGCGCATGCTGGAGTCAGAGAGGCAGGAGCGGGGGGCCGTGCGAGCAGCGCTGGAGGAGTACAAGGCGGCGGTGAGTGGCGACCAGGCGGAGCTGAGCCACTGCAGGGCCCAGCTGGACCAGGAGAGGCAGAAGGTGGCCGAGCTCTACTCCATCCACAACTCCGGAGACAAGAACGACATCTGCAAGCTGCTGGAAGATGTTCGGCTGGACAAGGAGGAGGCAGAGGGGAGGGCTGCCAAACTGCAGGAGGACCTGGGCCACGCCCGCAGTGATGTCACCAGGCTTCAGGACACCCTGAGTAAGGTGAGGTTATCATTCCATGACTTTGATGGTTTTCCCATCTTCACCAGTATTAGCAATCCACATGCCTCTACCTATTTCCTCACCACAGAAATAAAAACTAGCATTTATTTGTAATGCCAACATTAGTGGGACAATGTCTAATTTATCTATGTTCTTAAATAGTTGGAAGTAATTATTTGATTGTCTCTGTGCTATGTCAATTGGTTATATGGCTTTGTCAGCACCAATGCGCTAGATATAACTTGGGGAAATTATTACTTATCCAAGAATACACAACTGGGGAAGCTGAATTGCTTTAGATACACTAAATATTTTATTTTATACCTTTTCTGACATCTCGGGCCACAGATGAGGAAAAGTCAGCTCGCGCACAGAATTGACAAAAATGCTGACTTGTTTCTTTTACTTCACACTTCAATAGTTTAACACAACGTCCATCACTTTATTAATGATATTATTAATCAGGGGAGGATTTAATGAGAATATATAATAAATAGAGCAATGGTATGTTGAGGTTAAAGGAACATTGTAGCCCCTTTTAAATAGCTCAAAATCATTGTGCCGGTCATGTTTTTTGACACAACAGTCACAAAAAAAACTCAGCACGTTCGGTAATTCCCACCTCGGCCACCGTAAGTAGCCCAAAACCCTTCGTTACGTCTCTGCAACATTTTAGAAAATACTAAATGTTAGTTTTTAACGTGATTCAATCTTTAATTTGAGTTGACGGGAGAATGAAACTGGACAAATAAATATCAGGAAGTAAATTAACTCATCTAGATATATTTTAAAAAATGTTTCAGTGACGTAACCAAAGGTTTTTGGCCAACTTACAATGGCCAAGTTGGGAAATACCAAACTCGTTGTTTTTTTTTTTTTACTGTAGTGTCGGAAGCACGACCGGCACAATGATTTTGAGCTGTTCAGGGGGCTGGAGTGTTGCTTTAAACTATTGAAGTGTCAAGTTAGAATAAACTTGAATTATTTGAAATTTTTTACCGAGGCCACTCACCAGAGCCATAACCTATAGATGTAGCGCACCCGTTACCTCGATCCACTGTACCTGTGTGAGACAGTCAAACAATTAGTACAAGAGATTTATGAAAAAAGATTAATTTGTTTTATTTAATGTTTTTGTTATTATATATTTTTGTAATTGTTTTCCTTTAACGAAAGAGGTGATGATTGACTCCTTCGGTCACGGGGGTGGGGGTGCAGCTGAATGGGCAGTACCGGGATTTTCAGGAGCAGGTGCAGGAGCAGGTGTCTGAGCAGCAGCGCGGCCTGGAGAAACAGCGCCTGGAGCTACAGGAGAAGGAGGCTGAGATCGGAGACATGAAGGAGACCATCTTTGAGCTGGAGGACGAGGTGGAGCAGCACCGAGCCGTCAAACTCCACGACAACCTCATCATCACGGACCTGGAAAGTGAGTCTGTCAGGGGAGAGAACGTCAGAACATCACTGGATCCACACAATGACTTTTTTCTTCAGCTTTCGCCACCTGATGGATGTGTTGAGCTGAGGCAATCTTTTCTTTATTAGAATAAGCCGATATCCGCACTCGCGTGATCTTGATTGGTGTGGTGATTGGCCTCAGACTTGCTACAATTTCGCTCCAGATGTGTAGCTATATTGTTGTTGGCATAAGTAGGGTTCAGATAACATTATTACTTTACTGAATACATTACATCAGAATTCACCCTGACAACATGAGCACATTACAGTGATGGCTTATAGGGTGTATTCATATTATAAATGTATGCTGCAGAGGGACAAGAGTGGGTTTTAGAAAGTATTTCTTTAATGACAAGCTGTGAGGACAAGTACTGGTGTGCTGGTGGAGGTAGAACCATCTACAGGAAGGAAGCATGGTGCTATGACTATAAGTAATGCAGGTTACTCTAAGAAATTTCCTGGATCGAGACCAGGTGCTGCTTTAGGGGCTGTCGGCTCAAATCCGAATGCCCCAGGGCAGTGAATGGGACGTTGCCCTGTGTCGAATGCCATCTTTCATATTAAACAAGTGTCCTGACAGGGGTCTGTGTCACAAAAAATGGCAATTACTGTCAGTACAGACACACACACACACACGATGTCTACAAAAATGAAATGTAGCTAATCAATTTAATACATTAATCTAGTCTGAATAATAATACAAAATAATAAGGTAAGAAAAATAACATCCTGGGACCTGCTTCCTCCCGTCAGACTCGCTGAAAAAGCTGCAGGACCAGAAGCATGACATGGAGCGGGAGATTAAGATCCTCCACCGGAGACTGAGGGTGAGTGACACACCCGAAAACCAATGACCCAGTCGGGTCAAAACTGAAACTTACGGGAAAACAATTGATATCTTGTTGCAGAACATTATGTTAATTTGGCCTCAGTGGTTGGAATTATATTAGTATTTTTCAGCATCTAAAAAGGCTTAATTTTATGAAAGCCTCATTTGTTTTGTTCTGTGTGTTTAGGAGGAGTCGGCAGAGTGGCGTCAGTTCCAGGCAGATCTGCAGACAGCCGTGGTCATTGCTAATGACATCAAGTCGGAAGCTCAGGAGGAGATTGGGGATATGCGGCACCGTCTCCGAGAGGCCCAGGAGAAAAATGAGAAGCTGGGCAAGGAGCTGGAAGAGGTCAAAAACCGCAAGTAAGAGCTACAGGAGCCCACCTGCTTCAATTCAGTGTAGATGTGTGTGCCCATATAAATGGAATGATTAGAAAGTCCTTTCCATTTCAAATCAATGTAGCAGAATGGTCAGAGTGGCAGCCATATTTACGTGCACCATTCCATTGCAAAGATCCCAGCGGCCTACTTCCGCATTAGCCCGATTTGCGTGTTGTCACTGTGACAACTAACAACAATCGCCATTTTGTTGTGTACTAATCGAATGACCACGCCAAGCAGCTCAATGGCCTTTCTATCCATTCTATTTCTGTGTGTGTGTCATTGTCTGTTGAAACAAAATTGAAACGTTGTCAAAATGTAGGTGTGTTCTACCCAGAGTCAGAGGATCTTAAGAACCCTCCTCCAGCCAACAGATGGCCTAGTTTTTGGTGCATTGCCGTTGACTAAGGAAAGTGACCGATAGGTCAATATTTGGAATCCCCAAGCCAACAATCTGTAGTTTTACACTTGAGCCAGTCACTTAACCCTAATTGCTCTTTTAAGATGTTCTGAGTAAGAGTGTGTACAAAATTAAATGGGGAACATTTTTCATGTCTGCTGAGAACTTGAAGCGAACTTTCACTTTTAACTACTTTAAATCTGTTTGTCCCATTATTGCATCTGAGCTCATGGGCTGTCGGAAAAGAGGGAGATGTGGATATAGCTATGTTTTATTGCTAAGACTATTTGAGAAAATATTATAATTAATCTACGTATGATAATTAACTTATTATTACAAAAATCTACCTACACACAAACACCTTAAAATAAAGATAATATATCATGTAAACTCAGTAATTGTTGAAAAAAAAATTCTGTAGAGCTGAAAGGAAAGCTGTCAGGGTTTGCCATTCTGAGCTTTTGTCTGTCAACAGTTTTTATAAAAAAATGATTTCACCTTTATTTAACGAAGTAGGCCGATCTTGAGAACAGATTCTCATTTGCAATGGCGACCTGGCCAAGATAAAGTGACAACATAAAGTCACACATAAAGTTACACAAAGTACAAAATACAGAATGCAGGACACTCAGAGTTTACAGTAGGAATGATATATACAGTCTGTGAAAATGGGGTCTAAGTTAGAGGTAGATCAGTCGAAAGCAAAGTGGCAGTGCAAAAACAACAACACTAGAATAGGTATCGTATTGAGCATAGCTGTGCAAATGGTAGTGTGCAAAGTCATACAAATACAGCTGTGTAGGTTAATATGTGCAAGTGTCACTAAGGGTGTGATGAAGGCACTAGGGCAAAAACGGGCAGAGACAAGATGCGAGAGAGGGGGAGAGTTAACATGTACTATGGTCTGACAGTAGCTCTGATAGTCATTCTTTAAAGGTAGAGGGATGGTTTATTTGAGTTTCAAAGATGTTTGTAGTTATCTGGAAGGAGATACCGATTTTTGTGTCAACCAGAGAGATGTACGTGCTTGTTCGCAGGATGAGAGTGGGTGATCCTCTGTAGGTTAGTGAGCTTAGATATGGCAGAGTTTTGCCTAGTAAGGACTTGTAGATGAGATGATACCAGTGAGTTAGGCGTCAAGTGTGTAACGAGGGCCAGCCAACTAGTGCATAGAGGTTGCAGCGGTGTGTGTTATATGGGGCTGTGGTAGGGGTGTAACAGTACGCCTAACCCACGGTACAGTACGTTTTGCAGTTTGATGGTCACAAAACATTTTCAGTACAGTGCAAAAAGTGATTGAAAACAGTTATTAAACATCAGTTTTTAGTTTTACTGGCACAAGATGGGGGGCAAATCCGCAGCTTTAAACACACATATCACTCTTGTAAATTGTTTTGCCTGATCATATTATGCTGATAAGTGCTGCTTGAATACAGTGAGGAGACAAAGCCCACAACCAAACCTAAAATTTGGACAACTATTTTGTAACATACAGTTTGCACATGCATTGCCCCATATCTAGGTTCTTTACATTCCATACGTGCAAAAACAACTGTTTCCCGAAATGTAGACCAGTGTTTTTCAACCCTCTCCTCGGGGCACCCCAGATGTTCCACAGTTTAGCTGTAGCCCTGAACTAGCTCACTGTGTTCATTAATCCATGGCTTGATAATTAGCAGATGAGTTTAGTCAGGTGTGCTAGATCAGAAATAGATCAAACGCATGGAACAGCTGGTGCTCCCCAACGAGAGGGTTGAAAACCACTGATGTAGACAAAAGGATGTTTCACAGAATGTGCAACTGTGTTTATCGCTTTCTATACATGTCTGAGATGAATATTAATAATAACAGGCAAGACTGACGTTCAGTAGTTTTAGTCTAATTTTGTCTGTAAATGAAGCAGCGGATTTTCCCATGATTGTTATTACCACCACACACCATCGTGTTACTCATCGTGTTACATAACTGTGTTTTTATGTCCTCAGGCAAGATATATAACTACATGACTGTGTTGTTGTCTACAGGCAGGACGAGGAGCGTGGCAGGGTGTATAACTACATGAATGCGGTGGAGAGGGATCTGGCAGCCCTGAGGCAAGGCATGGGTCTCAGCCGGCGCTCCTCCACCTCATCTGAGCCCTCTCCCACAGTCAAGACCCTCATCAAGAGCTTCGACAACGCCTCCACACAAGGTACTCCAACCTGCGAGTGTAAGATATGAACAACTTTTACTTTTATTTTACCTTATACATGCATAGTAATCACTTTTAGCACTGTGACTTACAATTCATTGTAGTAGTGGTGACTGATTACTGTTCCTTTCTGGTCACACCAGGCCCAGTTGGCACCACTTCGCCCCCCGCTGTTCCCACGGTGCCTGCTGCTACGTTACCACGCACCCCCCTGAGCCCCAGTCCTATGAAGACCCCTCCTGCAGCCGCCATCTCACCCATACAGGTAACTGCCCACGTTAGACCCGTTTCTGTGTTTTGGTTTGTGCAATGTTTAAGCTTTAATTACTGGCATCTGGTCAAACACACAATTTGTAGTGTGTTGGTGTTGTGGGCAATAAAATGCTGGGAAAAACTATTAAATAACAAGTCTTGAGTCAGATAATGGTTGGTTCAGTTTAATTGGCATTCTATTCATTATGGGGTGTGGGGCCAAGTTTCACAACAGGTTAGCCTCATTAGCTGGTTGTTTGATTTGCTCTTTAAAGTAATCAGGGACCATGTCCTTGAGCATCAAACAGATAAGACATTTTAGCACAATCAAGCATCATCTACTCTCTGTGATATCCCTATCTGTTCCTCCTTATCTTCTGGGACTATGCCCTTGACATTGTGTCATCAGTGGGCTCTCTAGACATTTCTATCTTCAAGCAAACCCCTAGTCTAACATATTCTATGTCACACTGACCTGCTAGCCAGAGTGTTATGAACACACATACATTCATTCTGGGGTACTTCCATAGTCTAACAGAAGACAGAGTTATGAGCTGCCTGTAGCCATGAATGTCTCAGCAGTGCTGAAAAGTGCTGACTGCCCTTGATTGCTTATTAACACTTAAAATGAGGGATGCACCCATACAACTATTTCATTACCGATCCAAGTACTGAAATGTTAGTACCGATCTGATACAGAGTACCAATGAGTTTGATGCTACATAATGTATAACCTGCATCCACTCACTGTGATGTCAGACTTAATAGAGACATGAGACGTGTCTGAACTCTCAATGTCTGTAGTAAAGCTAATTGCAGTGACATCTTTCAGCAAATCCAAAAAGGTAACTTTACTGTACTGCTCAGAAGGGCAGTTTCAGACACATTGCCTCAGCTAGGCTGGTGGATGCCCACATTTTACCAGCCACTATTGTTTGTCCAACAGCGTTTCACATATAAGAGGTGTAAAAAACTTTTATTTTCTGACACTTAACTTATGCCACAATATGGGTTGAATCAGCTTTAATTTTGCTTCTGTAACTTTATTTTAGAATAATCTGTTTGGAAAACAGGTCTGAGATTACTAATAAAATAATCAAATCACTGGCTAAATTAGCTCCTATCTAATTAGAGGCATCTTCATCAATGGAACCAAACACAATACAACATCAATGGATCCAAACACAATACAACATCAATGGATCCAAACACAATACAACATCAATGGATCCAAACACAATACAACAATAAAAATTAATAGTAAACCATTTTTTCTGCAAAGAAAAATAGTTGGTTAACAACAGATTGAAATTCAATGAGGTTTGTACTTCAGAAGTCGAACAGACTCCTGTTACATTTGTGTGTGCGTACGCGTGTAAACTTCTCTGGTAAAACGAGAGCGCCTCTTATCAGAATCCAAACATAAATGCGAACTCAATCTACACACCCGCCCTTGTTTTACTGACAGCACAGTCATCCAATGAGCCCTTAGCATTCTTCTCTGTTTGCATTTTTTAAATGTAAAAAGTATTTAAAATTATTTGAATGAAGTTTGTATGTTGAATAAGAAATAATTATTATTTACAGAAACAACCTGGGAGCAATTATGGTTTAAATGTCTTGCTCAAAGACAATGATTGTCTTCACCTTGGCAGTCGAGGGGGTTCGGACCAGGGTCCTAATGGACTCCAATCAGATGATCTAACGGACTAGGCCACCGTCTAGTAATGAGAAGTTTGATTCTTTTTACTCACTTGTATCTTTGGATCTCGTTCATTGCATTTTGATTCGTATCATTAATTTGCGCATGCACAGATCGAAATTAAGAAAAAGAACTAGTGTACTGATCCGTACCTTAGTTACTGGATCATAGAAATAATAAGCCTTCACAAAAAGGACGAAAATAACCAAATTAATTAACCAAAAACTGGATCATACAAGTAATGCACCTGCGCAAATCTAGAAACATTTAAGATAATGAACTCATCTCATACGTCTGGCAGAAAGTTCTACATTTGAGGCAATAAAATAAATGTTGTTACGTTAATTGGGGCTTCAAGCAACAATTATAGGAATATTGTGATACATTGGTGCATTTTAAGTATTTCTAATTTCGAGGCTAAAAGGTCTGGAGTCGGTGGAGTAACTAGCTGTAGTTGTTGGAGTGTGTGGAATAAATGTGTGGCGTGTGTGGAATAACTGCGTGGAGTGTGTGGAATAACTGCGTGGAGTGTGTGGAATAACTGCGTGGAGTGTGTGGAATAACTGCGTGGAGTGTGTGGAATAAATGCATGGAGTGTGTGGAAGAACTGGGTGGAGTGTGTGGAAGAACTGGGTGGCATGTGTGGAATATTAAAAATAATATTAAGTTGCAACAGCCTACACATGTTAACCAAATATGGTTTGGCTTTACTAGATTGCACAATTGAAGACATACGGTTTAATGTTAATTAAGCCTCATTACTGTACATCGTTCCCCAACACGCTACCTGCATCAGTTCATACTACCAACCATGCTGTACTCTACTTCAAGGAATCCTGAGAGAAACCTACTATTAAACTATTTCAAAACCTCATATAAAGCTGGTTTTGGAGCACAAAAAAAGTTGATATATTTTACACATGTTTTGATTGTTGGTTTGCTTTAAATCTGCAATAATGAAAAGATAGTGTCAGTTCCACTTTAAGTATTACCGTTAGTGTTTTTTAATATGATGTAACCCTGTGACTTACTCCATTACGTATTATTTCTCAGTGCATGTAAATGCTTACATGTGAGTTTTGATGAAATGATGGTTGGCCTGTTTCAGAGACACACTGTAACAGGGTCCCTATCTTCACCCAAACCTCTCTCCTCTCTGAATGAAAAGAGGGCGAGCTACACAGACCTCAGCATGCCAGGTGAGTCATCATCAACACAGACAAAGCTCCATATCTGCTACTCATTGTCCTTAATGAAATGAGAGAGACGTTCAGTGTCACAGATAAATGTCTGCAGACATAGTAATCGAATCCTGGCTATTATATCTCAGTACATCCTTGTATTAAATGGGAGTGGGGAGGGTCATTGGCAGGATACCATGTTAATTTCATTTATTTACATGTTTTATTAGGAGCTATAAAATACATATTTATGGAATGGTGCTTCTATTTGACCAACATGACAAGACTGAGAGTGCATGGTCATGGAGGAAAAGAATGTTCAGACATTTTGAAATCATAAACCCTTTTCCCAACAGTCCCATTTGACCACCCAACCATGTACCCTTGACCATGTACCCTGACTTCCCCATTCATTTTGTCATACTCATAAATGTTCTAGGAAGCTCAGGGGTCAGTAAATGTGAACATGCTATACTGGTCATAGCCTCCAATGTTTAGTTTAACATCCCACTTGTTTTCTTACATGGAAAAATAACTTTCGACAGTTCCAGGACCTATAATACTTATTTTGACCTTGTAACCTGGTAGAAGAAATCCAACTTTCAGAATGAGATTTGACTTTACAATATGATGTATGTTTCTTCACTGGTGTTGTAATAATGTGTGTTTAACCCTGGCCTGTGACTACCCCCACAGCAGACCATCTCCTCAGGACCTCTGCTATCCAGAGGGTTTCCAGCATGGACGCTTCCAAGGCCATGGCTATCTCCGGTATGATAAATCATGAAGTAGCAATATGGTTTGAGCGAAATCCATAACTGTTATGAAGATTGACAGTCAAGTTAAAAGCATTGAAATAGATGTGAATACGTGTGAATGCATTAGCTACTATCCACACGCCGCTTAGACCAGAGGACTAATCCAGTTGCTGTGTGCTTGCCAGTTTCCCGCAGGAGCAGTGAGGAGATCAAGCGGGACATTGCTGCTCCAGAGGGGGGGTCTTCCTCATCCCCCACTGCCTCGGTCACCCCCACCGCACGCAGCCGCCTCCGGTAATGGTCTCCCCAGCTACACACCTTTTTACAACATAGCAAATCCTTTGTGTGTTTAACCTGTCTTCCAGTGACCACGTAAGAGGACCAGATATCTGGACTCTGTGTTGATGTATCTGCTGTGTGTCCAGAGAGGAGCGGAAGGACCCCCTGTCTGCATTGGCCCGAGAGTACGGGGGCTCCAAGAGAAATGCGCTGCTCAGGTGGTGCCAGAAGAAGACTGAGGGGTACCAGGTATGTGTGTTTACTCAGGTAAGGGGGTGCACGGCTCTGTCTGAGCCAATAGGATAGAAGGTATTGTAACTCTGACGCTTATTTTATGTGGGTCTCGTTAGGTGGACATTCTTTGGACAGGAGTGGTTCCTTAAAATGTCTCCACTGTGAGACTGATCACAGACAGGTCTTTAATAAGTCAATAACCTTGTGAGAATTTCTGCTATTCCAGGGGTCTAGTTCAATCCTTTTAGGTCTATCTCACAAGTCCAATATCCTCTCCTTTGTCATAAACCATGTAGATGTCAGCAGTCCTATATACTCCCCTTAGTCATAAACCATTGTAGATGTCAGCAGTCCTATATCCTCCCCTTTGTCATAAACCATGTAGATGTCAGCAGTCCTATATCCTCCCCTTTGTCATAAACCAGGTAGATGTCAGCAGTCCTATATCCTCCCCTTTGTCATTAACCATGTAGATGTCAGCAGTCCTATATCCTCCCCTTTGTCATAAACCATGTAGATGTCAGCAGTCCTATATCCTCCCCTTAGTCATAAACCATTGTAGATGTCAGCAGTCCTATATCCTCCCCTTTGTCATAAACCATGTAGATGTCAGCAGTCCTATATCCTCCCCTTTGTCATAAACCATGTAGATGTCAGCAGTCCTATATCCTCCCCTTTGTCATAAACCATTGTAGATGTCAGCAGTCCTATATCCTCCCCTTTGTCATAAACCATTGTAGATGTCAGCAGGATAAGTTTTATTCTGATCCTTTTGGTTCTTCATCTCTAAAATATGTTCCTGGACCAGAAGCGCTTGGGAACAGGTTCAAATGTCATCCAGAGAGGGAATAAACATTTTACCTCCTTTAAATCAAGCCTATGGAATAGTTGAATTTGGTATGTACAGTACACTTCATTTGAACCCCAACAGTGTGTATAAGATACATGCTAATACAGCCTCCAGACAGAGTGAGTTATCAATAACGTTGCTCTTTATTTAGCCATTGCGCATATCAATGTATTCAGCTCACGTACTGACTGAAATTGTGAATGGCTCTTGGCGGGTTCATGAGTAGGGTGGTCTTGAAAGAACCCAGGCAACTCTGAAATGTTGGGTTAAATATGTAGAAGAGTTCAGTCTTAAAAAGTTTCTGCTCACATTGTCCCTGTATTTAGTTGGTGATGACGGGAAACCACTCTCACACTGGTATGTGGTCTCAAAATGCATCTTAACAGCGCGAGTTGCCGCCACAGGATACTCTTGTGAGCCACCCAATGCAGAATTTTCACAAAACCACACGTTGCAATTTTAATGAGACTCTCATTCAGATGTCGGTAAGTCAGTAATTGCAGGCAAGTGAGAAAAAGGATTATGGTCCACGTTGTCCTATTCGGGGAAGCAAATGCACAATTAGGCAGCCAGCTCACTGAGGTGCATACTGTAATATACATTTTGTTTTTCACATGAATTGCATTTGCTTGTCACTTTGATAATCTGTCGGGTTACAACGCTGTTCTTAACGTTATCAATCCGCTCATGGATGGAAGGGATGCAGCTCATGTCGAAGTGATGTCGCACTTCAGTCAGACTAGGCTTTTCACTTCAAAGCTAAACTCTAAGCTAGCTAACTACACCTGTGTAGATGACAACAGATGGGAGAAAGTAAAAAATTGCACTATTGTTTTAAGATAGGGGAGTGACGCACACAAGCAAATGAGTTGTGCTGAGGTGTTGGTAGCGTCATTGAGTTGCCAAAGCACGTTGTCATACTGTTGTAGATAACTAATGTGGACAATATTTTCTTAATTCAATACTTATTTGAAATGGGATAGTAGCCTGACATAATAATGACTTGCTGCTGCTTGCACTTAGTACAACCTTTATTTTTTTAAATGTATGTAATACAATTTATATTAACATATTAGTCTTTCAGCAAACGCTCTTATCCAGAGGGAATTACAGTAAGTACAGGGACACCCCCCCTTTCTTGGAGCATCTTAGGGTTAAGTGTCCTGCCTTCCAAATAGAAGTCTGATTCCCAACCCCCCCCCCCCCACTGTGAATTTGCACAACATTGAAAACACCCCCATGCCTTTCCTTCTGGCAGAACATCGACATAACGAACTTCAGCAGTAGTTGGAACGATGGCCTTGCGTTCTGTGCGGTGCTTCACACCTACCTGCCAGCCCACATACCCTACCATGAGCTCACCAGCCAGGACAAGGCAAGCCTACCGCCGATCATAATCATTACAAATAACACTGTGTTAGTGCCTATTTATACTACAACATTTCTATGGATGACATTACATTTAAATGTGCATGATCTGTTAAATATTTTTTCTGGGGGAGGGGTTACACTTAACTGGAATGTGGTGGGCCAACAGGTATGGATAACAGACGTGGAGTCTTGCCATGTCAAAATATCTTTAGCTTCTTTAGTTAATTATCGGTTTAGTTATTAGAACAAGATTTCCTTTTTAATACGTGTCTTCAATCTTTAATCAAGCATAATGTGTGAAAGTGTTTTTTGTATTCTTCCCCCCCGATCTTTAGAGGCGAAATTTCACGCTAGCTTTCCAGGCGGCAGAAAGTGTAGGGATCAAGTCCACGCTGGTAAGAGTCCACTGAACGATGTTTCTGTACACCCATATTCAAACCTATACATCTGATATGATAAATATTTTTGAATATCTTAAAATACTTTTTTATTACATTTTTTAAGATTAAATGTTTTTGGCTATTTTAATTTTTCATTAATATGACAGTAGGAAGCAGAAGCTTGGGCACAGGCAGTTGGCCAAGCCGGGGCTCGATGCCATTTCACCAGGGGGCATGTGTAGACCGGAGTCGGGAGCTTAGACCACCTCACCAACTCCACCACAGCAAATTTCTGGCCAATTTCACTTTAAAAAATGCCATGCTGGCACTGACTTATGCCTTTGAACTGCTAGTTTACTGTACCAGTTTGAGATCATGCTGCAGTTTTACAACTTTAGTCCATATAACTTTTCTGTGAGTTGAATGTACCCATGAAGATAGCAACCTTACACTGACAAAGGGCTACATTTTTTTTGTCATTTTGCAGACATTCGTATCCAGAGTGACATACAGTTTGATACATTTGTAAGATACTCGATATGACCAAATGTTTGTGGACACCCCTACTAAAACAGTCCTGGGAGTGTTTAGGGTTTGGGCTAGACTCCTTAGTTCCAGTGAAGGGTCATCTTAATGCTACAGGATACAAAGATTGGGTGCTTCCAACATTGTGGCAACAGTTTGGGGAAGGTCCATAACTCAACAAGTTTGGTGTGGAGGAACTTGAGTGGCCTGCAAAGAACCATAACCTCAGCCCCACTGAACACCTTTGGGATTAATTGGAACAGTGATTGCGAGCCAAACCTTGTCCAACATCAGTGCCTGACCTCACAAATGCTCTTTTGGCTGAATGGGCACAAATTCCCACAGACACTCTCAAATCTTGTGGAAAGCCTTCCCAGAAGAGTGGTGGCTGTTATAGCCTCAAAGCAGGGGCCAACTCCATTTTAATATTTGTGGTTTTGAAATGGGATGTCCAACAAGCTCATGTGGGTGTGATTGTCAGGTGTCCACATACTTGTGGTCATATAGTGTATCTACGTTGACCACACAACTTGGTAGTAAGAAATAGTCAGTTAGATGGCAGTTGTCATTGCTGGATAGATGACAATACAATTGGTGCCATGGAAGAACGTGGGTTGGTCGAAGGCCAGGCGGGCTGCTGCATTCAAAATAAGAGGTTTAGTGGCACGCTGTGTCAGTTAGAACATGGTAGTAAGTGCCATGTCTTTTAAACACAATGTAGGAACCTGAAATTGTTAGGGATTTTTAATAAAAAGGGAACTATTAGCTTTGGAGGTTTTTTTACATTTGTTTTTACCATGACCTCTAATGAACTGTATACAGTTTTAAACTGGAAATATATTTCTTGTTATATGTTAGATTGTAAAGAGGCCTGAGTGATTTGAAGTT
Source organism: Umbra pygmaea (assembly GCA_016801145.1). NCBI lineage: Eukaryota > Metazoa > Chordata > Actinopteri > Esociformes > Umbridae > Umbra > Umbra pygmaea. The sequence continues at coordinate 22,472 of JACXGM010007396.1, forward strand.
AATGACAGCCTGTTGTCTGTGTTGCAGGACCTTAATGAGATGGCTAGCACTGAGAGGCCCGACTGGCAGAGCGTGATGACCTATGTCACAGCAATCTACAAGTACTTTGAGACCTGAAGCAACTACAGCAGCCAACACAGCAAATACCCTGCAGCACCTCTCATCTTCTAACTCTATTTTCTGATGCACTCTTGACCCTAACATCCTGCCATGCTGCACGCCGGCCACTCTGACTACAGGCCTGCACATTTTAAATCACCATAAGAAATATACTAATAAGCCCGCTGGCTTCTTAAGCTATTCATGGATATCGCTATAGAGAACAGTTTGGCATTTAAGCCTGGAACATTTGAGTGACACGAACACAGCCTAAGGCCACTTCAAGCAACTGTCCACATTTCATAACGGGATAACCCAGTTGAGATGATCTCCGATCCAAGTAACGTGTTTAGAGCAGTATGATCTGAGCTGCAATAACAACCTGCAGATCTACTGGCCCCCTTATTTTTGACCATAGTTGGGCAACATGTTACAGACTGTCTCAGCTTTTGTGCCTTGCCTCCAGCTCCTAACCAACATTTCAGCAAAGCCATGCCCAGTGTGTGTTACCTTTAGTAGTCATGGCACTAATTGTAGATGAGTGAAATGACATGAAACATAGCCTTTTAGCTGCATGTCCTCCTGACCGGGAGTTTTTAAGGCTAGTCCAGGTGCCTCTATTCACGGTGCCTGTTTGAATATCATAGCTTGACACTAAGGGACAATCGGGGCAAGAATATGCATCTTGTTTCCAAATCAATGTTTGGAGGAATTTAAGAATTTAACTTGTAGTAACACTAATTATTCAGCGGTTATGTGAACAAGCTACATATTAAATGATAAGCTGCCCACTGCTGTCTTGGTCAGCTGTCAAATTTAAGCTATTATTTTGCGATTTGTTATTTATTTTACATTTGGGGGTGGGGATAGTGAACATTGCTGCAGTGGTACAGATTGTATTGCTAACAGAAGCCAAATGATGGAGACCAATGGACAATAAATGACTTAACAGACTGACTCAGTGATGGCCTTGCATACCTTGTATGTCTGTGAAGTGAAAAGGTTTACTTGCAAACACTTCTGCCTTGTGGTGAATTGATTTTGGTAAAAGCGTTTAACCACTATGTTGATTCTTTGGTATTGTTCATAATCACGTGTGTTGTTTGTGTGTTATCAGAGACTGTGATCCACTTTACGTTATTATATATGTGGGTGTGACTGTGTTTTGAAACTTTATTCTTTCTATCTAACCTAACATTTGTTTGACAAGGGGTTGGAGTCAAATAAAGATTTGCACAGCAAGCAAGCAATGCACAAGTAATACAGTTGTGACCAAATGTTTTACGAATGGCATAAGTATTGGTCTCCGAAAAAAGGTTTGCTGCTTCAGTGTTCTTAATCTTTTTCAGTAGTTACTATGGTATACTGTATACCGTGTAAGTATAATTACAAGCATTCCATATGTGTCAAAGGTTTTTTTGACAATTACGGGAAGTTTATACAAAGAGTCAATATTTGCAGTGTTGACCCTTCTCAAGACCTCTGCAATCCGCCCTGGCATGCTGTCAATTAACTTCTGGGCCACATCCTGACTGATGGCAGCCCATTCCTGCATGATCAATGCTTGGAGTTTGTCAGAATTTATGGGTTTTTGTTTGTCCACCCGCCTCTTGAGGATCGACCACAAGTTCTCAGTGGGATTAAGGTCTGGGGAGTTTCCTGGCCATGGACCCAAAAGGTCGATGTTATCTTCCCTAAGCCACTCCGTTATCACTTTTGTCTTATGGCAAGGTGCTCCATCATGCTGGAGAAGGCATTGGTCATCACCAAACTGTTCTTGGATGGTTGGAAGAAATTGTTCTCTGAGGATGTGTTGGAACCATTCTTTATTCATGGCTGTGTTCTTAGGAAAAATTGTGAGTGAGCCCACTCCCTTGGCTGGGACGCAACCCCACACATGAATGGTCTCAGGATGCTTTACTTTTGGCATGACACAGGACTGACGAAATGGTCCTGGCGCTTGCTGGACTTTCTTGGGCGCCCTGAGGCCTGCATCACAACAATTGAACCTCTCTCCTTAAAGTTATTGATATTCCGATAAATGGTTGATTCAGGGGGAACCTTACTAGCAGCAATATCCTTGCCTGTGAAGCTCTGAGGTGCAAAGCAATGATGACAGAAGTTGTTTCCTTGCAGGTAACCATGGTTGAGAGAGGAAGAACAATGATTTCAAGCACCACCCTTCTTTTAAAGCTTCCAGTCTGTTATTCTAACTCAATCAGCCTGACAGAGTGATCTCCAGCCTTGTCCTCGTCAACACTCACCTGGGTTAACGAGACAATGGCAGCTGGTCATTTTGTGGCAGGGCTGAAATGCAGTAGAAATGTTTTTTGGGGGATTAAGTTAATTTTCATGGCAAAGAGGGACTTTGCAATTCACTGCAGTTCATCTGATCTCTTCATGACATTTTTGAGTATATGCAAATTGCCATCATCAACACTGAGGCAGCAGACTTTGAAAATTAGTACCGGTATTTGTTCCATTCTCAACTTTTTGCCAAGACTGTATTGAAACATCCCAATTTACTTACTTTTAGTAATACTTCATAATCTTAAAGTAATGTTTAATCAGTCCTATATGGTTAATATAGTAGCCAAGGAAATATATCTAATGAAGGGATGAGTGATGTTATTGTGCGTCTTGGTATTTTAGTAACATGGTTTAATAAACCAAGTGGTTAAGTTCATATAAAGTATGACAAGTAAATCTTAACGTTTTACTACTGCATTTATTTCTCTCACTAGCTCATATGCTGATTTGTTGCCTTTCATTTTGTCTCAGCCACACTTATGTATTATTTCTGTGCAGCACACCATGTAATGATACCATTGATATTTTAACCTGCCTTGACACACATTAAGAATGTAAATCTTGTAGTGGCAAACAGTTCTGTAAAATATTTAAGAGCATACAGTCCTGCCTGCTGTCCAAGTCACTGCCTTGCTAGCTGCAGTGTGGGGTTAGAGAAACAATTTACAAAATCTTTTTGTGTTGATCCGTTTGGTTGCATAATGATTCTGGGAGCTTTAAATAAGTGTTGTGATCAGTAGTTTGAAGGAACAATACTTTGTTGTGACTTGTTACTATACCATCATGTATTTACTATTGAAAAGTGAGTACAGTAAGTTCTTTATTTTTATTTGCCATTGCTATCCTGCAACCCTGAGTCTTAAATGTTTTTGTTTTGTACTAAATATTATATTTTGAACTGCACTACTTCTTGGCAGTACATTACGGAATGTGTACTGTTCATGTTAATAGAAATTAGTATTGATTTATTAGCCCTTAATTTATGTGATTATAAGAACTGAGACTTTTTTATCATCAAGAGGTGGCATACTAGATAAAAATATGTTAAAATATCTCAGTCTTTCAATATTATTTCAGTATTTTTGCTCAGCATTTTCACAGAAAATGTGAAAAAAGATTTAGGCATGTTTGTTCGTTTTTTGTTTACATCAATATCTTTCATTCAATGTCTTTCTTTTTTTATGGTGGCTACAAATAAATAATGCTATTCTTGGCAGACTTATTCTTAGTAATACAATCCATGATTCGTTTGGGTCATCTTATTCTGTTTTTAGGAGGTGATGATTGCCAACAGATTATTTGCAGGAGGAGTATTGTGAAAACATGCTGTCCTGACATGTTGTCCTGTTAAATACTGGTAATTAAAACACTGATTTAGTTTAAGAAGATAGGTCAAATGCAAATTTATGATACATTTTATATAAACATTATAAATTAGGCTTATGTTTTATTTTACAGAAGGTAGTAATAAAGAATCATGAAAATCATATTGCATTTTGTTTTTTTATTTCTTTGGGGGGGGGGATTTTTCTCCCCTAACATTTGGTGTTTTCCAACGTCCCAGTAACCATGCCCTGTCAGATGCAGGATGGTGAAGGGCGCCCACATGGATTAAACCACATATTGCCAAGCCGACAAATTCTTTTCACACTGCTCATCCAACAAAGAAGCCTTTAGTCAGATCGTGTGGGATGATTACACTCACCAACTATGCTTCTGTTGAATTTACAGGCGCCCGATCTGCACACAAGGAGTTGCTGGAGAGCAATGTGGCTAAAAAGATTATCCCACCTATCTATACAAATTCCCGGGCAGCACTATGCCAATTTGCGCTGCCTCGTGCTGGAGGTTCCGAGTTAATTCAGAGAAGCCGTTAGGCAGATGCATATGGGAGGCATTGTCAACTGCGCCCCAAGCAAAGTGCCACGAAAGGCTGTGTAGAAACTAGAGTACACACAAATCAGTACCTCCGTTTCAGTTTGTCAAACGTTATGATGACGAACTATAATCTAATTGGTCGAGTGTCAAGAGGTGAGTGGTATCTGGGCCAAAATTTGAATTATCTAAACTCTGCTGCACGCCATAGTATTTTGGAGAGGTGCGCATCACTTTGCTGCGCGCAGTGGTGTAGAAGTGGTTTTCTTGCAAGCAATTCCACTTTTAGCCTCCCATGTTCAGGCGCCTGTAGTCAGGCTCGAACCACTGATTATCATGATTTAGCTTGACCTGCAAGGCAGCAACTTAAGGCGCATGCACAGGGGAGACGAATGAGCGGAATTGCACATGAGAAATCATTAATTTCAATGCACCTCTCCAAAATACATTTGAGCCGCAGCGGCCAAAGTTCAAATAATTTGGTCCAGATACTGCTGACCGGTATTTATTGTCCTGTTTGTAAAGTTTAGTACACAGCCCGGAGATTCAGGAGCCAATTATTCTATTCAACATAGAAGCCATGCATATTTTAGTTGGAATGCGGTCCAGTAAACAGGAGGAAGGTTTAGAATTGCCATTGCTATTATAGTGATTGTGTAAAGGGATACACAATTGAAGAGACTCAATTGTGCACACTGATCCAGGATGCCTGGAAGTTCCGGACAACTTAGGGAGTCCATCATTTTGTACAACTTCACTTGTTTCATGTTTTTCCTGTAGTTTGTGAATATATAAAAAGATTTACCGGTATTTATTTTATTCTCCTCAATTGGTTTGGGATATTATGCTGATCAAGCACTTTTTTGTAAGCGCTGGAATTTTCTGTAATGTGTATTTACTCTGGAGTGAATTTAGGAGGAGATCCAGGAATCATTGTGATTTCAGAACGATTTATAACATGGCTTATGAATTTGTTGGTGGCTTAATATTTCAGGATTAAGAGGTGAAAACATTGAGATCGACAATATCTATTTTGAGGTGTTAGTAGGTGTGCTTTTGGAAATGTATAGACATGTTCAAATGTATGACATGAGTCAATTGTGACCATGTTTCAGTGGACTGTAAATATTTGAATATTATCTACTTTAATCAAGTTTGTTTACAGGCCAATCACATTCAGTTAATAATCAGTGAATAGTTCATTAAAAATCTGCTACGCAGACACTTCTGCTGAAATTGAAAGACTGTCAAACTTGCCCTTTATCAGCCAATAGGAAAGTTCCAAGATTTGAACCTACCAACCAATCACCTTTAACACCTTTCCCCATATGATTTGTGTACCCAAGCACTTATATTGGAACTTTGTTGTGATCAGGTAGTCTCTAGATTCCCACTTTTAATGTTATTTGTTTATGGCCATTATGTGCTGTTTAGAGTAGCATGGGGCTAAGGTTAATCCATTGACGGTGTTTGCTCTTGTAGTAAGGCACTTAACATTACCAGTCCCATTTTAGTATGTAAGGTATTACCACAGTCATATACCAGAAAGATGGTAAGGAATTTATTATGGTAAAATTGCAAAGGTGAATACCATCGTGTTGTACAATTGGTAAAGTTTTGTATGTTGTCCTTGAGTCACAAAGTGTGGTATCAAATGAGTCCCATTTCATAGGTTTTTCTCCCATCCTAATTTGTCATGTCCAATTCCCTTTAAGCTTCGTGCCATCTGCAATCTCCCGCAGGTTCAGGATGGTTGACGATCAATCGCATGCTTCTTCCAAGCAAGTGTCACCAAGCCATCCATTTCTTATCCCAGCGCTTTTTCAACACAGAAGCCTGAAGTCGGTACAGATGAGGGAGGTTTATATAGTCACCCACTGTAAACCCTGATTGACCCAACCTGCACACTGTGTCAAAGTGAATGTGGCATCATTACTGACAAGAAACCCATTTTTAATGCTTTTAATAATCACTTTATTGAAGCAGGCATTCGTTATGAGAAAAAGCCCTTATTTTCCTTTAATAAAATAATGCAATATTCAGTGGACAATGTTATGCAGGGGGATTCTGATGTTGATAGTCAAGCATTTTCTCTTAGCCTCTTTACAAAAACAAAATTTCTGCTAGCTATAGGTACAAAGAAATCAACGGGGATGATTGTTTTGACCCAGGGCTGCTGGCTAGAGCTTCACCGATTATCTCTTGTGGACTAAATCATATTTGTAACCTTACATTGACCCCTGGGGTTATACCTAAGATTTGGAAAATGGCCTATGTGTTGCCCCTACACAAAGGTGATGACACTGGTGATCTTGATAATTATAGACCTATCTTTTAGTCGCTAGTAAATGTACAGCTGTGCTCTTATCAAACAACTGAATATTAAACAAATATCATTCCGGTTTTAGACCAGGGCACAGTACCATCGCTGCCACTACTTTGGTTGTGAACATTATTGTCAGGTCTGTTGATAATAACTTAACTGTGTTGCTGAATTTGTTGATCTGTTGAAGGCCTTTCATTAAGTGGATCCTCTACTGCTTAAAAAAATTGATCTCATTAGGGTTTGTGCATGGTTTCAGAATTACGTATCTTAGCAAGGCAAGGCAAGGCAAGTTTATTTATATAGCACATTTCATACACAATGGCAATTCAAGGTGTTTTACATAAACAGGAAAACATAAAAATTTAAAACAGATAAAATTAAAGCAATTAAAATTCATGTGAAAAACAGTTAGAAAAATAGTACAGTTTAAGAAATAAAAGAGACTGAACGAACCATATAAAATATAGTGCATTCAGTTTGGACTTAGCACAGAGTTCATTCAGTAAAAGCGTAGCTAAACCGATGTGTTTTGAGTCTGGATTTAAAGGTGACTACTGTTGGAGCACATCTGATCTCCTCTGGGAGCTGGTTCCAGCTGTGGCTGGCATAGTAGCTAAAAGCAGATTCTCCACCTTTTGTCTGAATCCTTGGTATCTCTAGCTGATGTAATCCTGATGATCTGAGTGGTCTGTTGGGTTTATATTCAATGAGCATATCTGCAATGTATTTAGGTCCTAGGCCATTGAGTGATTTATACCAGTAATAATACTTTAAAGTCTATCCTAAATGTGACTGGGAGCCAGTGTAGAGACTTGAGGACTGGCGTGATATGTTCATATTTTCTGGTTCTGCTTAGAATCCTGGCAGCAGCATTCTGTATGAGCTGTAGCTGTCTTATGGTCTTTTTGGGAAGACCAGTGAGGAAGCCATTACAGTAATCCACCCTGCTGGTGATGAAAGCATGAACAAGTTTCTCTAAGTCTTGTCTGGAAACAAAGCGCCTGACCTGGGCTACAGAGATGCAGCACTGGCATTTTGGCATTTCCTTCTCCCCAGTCTTCCTCCAGACTCTGGCACCTTGATTTCCGAATGACATGCAATATTTGCTTTCATCCAAAAAAAGTACTTTGGACCACTTAGCAACAGTCCAGTGCTGCTTCTCTGTAGCCCAGGTCAGGCGCTTCTGCCGCTGTTTCTGGTTCAAAAGTGGCTTGACCTGGGGAACGTGGCACCTGTAGCCCATTTCCTGCACACGCCTGTGGCTCTGGATGTTTCTACTCCAGACTCAGTCCACTGCTTCCGCAGGTCATCCAAGGTCTGGAATCGGTCCTTCTCCACAATCTTCCTCAGGGTCCGGTCACCTGTTGTCATTGTGCAGCATTTTTTGGCACATTTTTTCCTTCCCACAGACTTCCCACTGAGGTGCGTTGATACAGCACTCTGGGAACAGCCTATTTGTTCAGAAATTTCTTTCTGTGTCTTACCCTCTTGCTTGAGGGTGTCAATGATGGCCTTCTGGACAGCAGTCAGGTCGGCAGTCTTACCCATGATTGCGGTTTTGAGTAATGAAACAGGCTGGGAGTTTTTAAAAGCCTCAGGAATCTTTTGCAGGTGTTTA
>JACXGM010007397.1:7391-30843 GCA_016801145.1 Umbra pygmaea
ACATTCAGATGGTAGAGTCAGAATTTGGCGTAAACAGAATGAGAACATGGATCCATCATGCCTTGTTACCACTGTGCAGGCTGGTGGTGGTGGTGTAATGGTTTGGGGGATGTTTTCTTGGCACACTTTAGGCCCCTTAGTGCCAATTGGGCATCGTTTAAATGCCACGGCCTACCTGAGCATTGTTTCTGACCATGTCTATCCCTTTATGGCCACCATGTTCCCACCTCTGATGGCTACTTCCAGCAGGATAATGCACCATGTCACAAAGCTCGAATCATTTCAAATTGGTTTCTTGAACATGACAATGAGTTCACTGTACTAAAATGGCTCCCACAGTCACCAGATCTCAACCCAATAGAGCATCTTTGGGATGTGGTGAAACGGGAGCTTCATGCCCTGTGCATCCCACAAATCTCCAACTGCAAGATGCTATCCTATCAATATGGGCCAACATTTCTAAAGAATGCTTTCAGCACCTTGTTGAATCAATGCCATGTAGAATTAAGGCATTTCTGAAGGCGAAAGGGGGTCAAACACAGTATTAGTATGGTGTTCCTAATAATCCTTTAAGTGAGTGTATATAATATAGGTATAGTGATGTTTGCTTTTTAATGCAAAGTACGTCTTTTGTTATTGTTTTGGAAAACTACAAATTGTACCTTTAACTATTAAAACCAGCTATCCAAAACCTTACTTTAAGTATCTAGTGTGCTTTTTAAAGTAATGGTTTTATGAAGGCAGTTGTAAGAGCAGTACGGAAAGCAAAAAGAAATGGTTGAAGGTGAATTGTTAACATGCCCTCATCTATGCTATTAAAAATATTTTTTTAAAAGGTTGTAGGTACAGGATCAAGTGAACAGGTAGATGATTTAAGGTTTGATACTACTTTACTTGGTGTCCTTATCAACTAGGATGAGGACATATCAATGTTGCATGGTATTGGAGAAACTAGAGGCTCAGCCTTATCTGATATTGTGCTTAGGATGATGGCTGACCGGATTGACATTATCTTTCCATTGAAAAAAATTATAAACGCCTCACATTTGCAGGTACACTTGAGATCATATGGAACATAAGGCACAGGATTTATAAGACTGTCAATTATTGAAAAAAGAACCTTGGGAAATGGATCTTTCTAGGAATTCTTTATTGCATTATTATAAGTAGAGATATTTTCTTTAAAAATGTCAAGGTGGACTTGCAATTTAGACTTTCTATAAGTTCAACATTTCTACAATTTGTATTTAATTTATTTGTTTCTTCATCCCTCCAGGGAGGTTTGTTTTTTAATTGCTTGTTTTCAATGGAGCCACAATATTAATTGTTGTGCTTAGTCTTGTAAAGAGGCTGTTGACAAGGTCATCGAAGGAGGATGGTAGAAATGGCAAAGGGATATTTATAATGTTTTCTAAAATTATCTGTTATTTCAGCAGAGAGATAACATTTAACTGTACATTCTACATTGCTTTGCATGTCAACGCAGTAAAAATATACAGAAATGGTCAGACAAACCTATATCAGCAATGTGAAATCTTCCCTAGCCGGTTCAACTGACAACTGTTCATCCCACTACTACTCACTAGTGATAGGAAGTTCGATTCATTTTACTGAATCGTATCTTTGAATCTTTTTCATTCAAATGAAGGAATCATTTTGATTCATATCATTCGTTTGCGCATGCGCAGATCGAAATGAACGAAAAGAAACAGTATACTGATCCGTACCCTATGTACTGGATCATAGAAATAAGCCTTCGCAAAAAAGAAGGAAATAACTAAATTAATTAACCATATAATGGATCATAGAAGTAATGCACCTGCGCAAATCCAAACACATTTAAGATAATGAACTAATCTCATACGACGTCTGGTAGAAAGTTTTACATTTGAGGCAATAAAATAAGTGTAGCTGTCAAGTGTGTTGTTCATTTTCATCCCGCAGCCTGAACTTTATATTATTCAAACATTTGTTCATTTGAGGCAGTGCGCATAGGCAAAATGTAACAGCCTACCGTATAATCAATTCATTATAACAAAGACGTTCAGTGGCCAAGCAGTAATACGGATACATACCTGTGTAGTAAACCCATTATTTTAAATATCCAGCGTCATATGACTTCGTAACAATTAACATAAAGCATAAAATATTTATTTTGTACATAATCCTGTAATAGGATCAACAGATCCATATGTAAACTATGATAAAGGTGCATTTGTCAAATTAGTAATTTGTTCGGACTAGTTAAGTCAGTCTACAGTGATGAGCAAACATGTGCAAATCCAATAACTACATCGTATTGAATAATTGAGTAATGTGCCTGCCCCAAAATGAACGATATGAACGATCCAGGTAGTAGTACCGAGCAGTATACTGGATCATAGAAGTAGTGTGCCTGTGCGAAAAAGAACAAAATGAACGACTCATGTACCAGTACCGGGCAATGTACTAGTACGACATACTAGTACCGAGCAGTATACTGAATCATAGAAGTAATGCGCCTGCGCAAAAATGAACAATTTGAACAATTCAGATACTAGTACTGAGCAGTATAATGGTCATAGAAGTAATGTGCCTGCGCGAAAATGAACGAAATAAACGATCCAGTATGAATCGTATGTACCGATCTTTTAAAAGATTCGTTCAAAATAAGATCACAGTCCCCAGAATTCTAAACACCTGCTACAATGTCCCAGCTGTATATAACCTTGACTGACTTGTTGCCTCATTGCGAGGTATTGCTAATTATTCCATAGTTACATAGTGAGCGTTATTCTATCCTTGATTCCTGGTTCTGATTAGTATTTTGGTGTTTTTGACTTCTCTATCTAGATTTGCCCTTACGTACTGTTGCCTGTGTTATGACCTTTGCCTGCCTTGTGATTACTCTTTTGGATATCGGATTTGTACTGTTTCTGCCTGCACTGTGTATCGAACAATGCCTGACCCCGTTAGTGCCTGTGGATTGTGTCTGTTTTGCCGATTCTGTGTATCAAACCTGGCCTGTTTTTTTCTGCCCTTGGAATTCTGCATTAAATTTATTGAGTGTTTATTAAAACCACTTATTATACTCAGCGTGTGGGAATCGTTACAGAATTCCTCGCCAACCCAAGATGGATCCTGCAGAGATACAACACTGCTTGGCCCAGCAGGAAAAAAGCATAGAGGAGTTATGCAGCCTTCTAATCCAAACACCGGTAACTCCGCTGCCATCTCATAAACAGGTATCACACCCTCAGGCACTCCCTGTCTCAATGCCCAACAAGAACGATGGCTCACCAGGCCGATCTAAGGGTTTCCTTATGCAGTAAAATATGTCGGTGAAACACCCCCAAATTAATATTATTTGATTTAGAAATCATTGCAAACACAGAGAGGAAAACCAAAAAAAAGAAACTTCACTCAATGTGAAGTAGAAATCATTGTTGGCGAGATGTAAAAGAGGAGGAAAATGTTGTTTGGAGGGCACAGCGTACTAATGCCAAAAAGGCGTTGGGGTGGCAAAAGGTTGCAGACACTGTGAATGGGAGATGTGTTCAGGATAATTCTGGGTGTATTGCTATCTTGAGGCATTGGAAAGTGATCGCATCCAAAAACCTGGTCTAAAATCAATGGCGCAGCATGTCATTTTTATTTTAACAGTGCGTGCACACTATGCTTGTTGCACACACACAGGGAAGCGCAGCAGCACACGAACATGCAAAAGATTACAAATAAAAATACTACGGTGCAATTCCGCCATCATAATAGCAATGTGCAAAAGGTACAAACATGCCTGGCTCTTAAAGGGGATGGGAGATGAATCTCTGGTTTATTGCATGTTATGCCCAAAACACACCTATGAAATAATGAAGACACTTAGTACAACTATTAGTACAACCCTTTTAGACCATGCACATGGACCCTTTTATCTGCTGTCAAACTAACAAAAGTGGATGTGGACACACCCAAAGCCCAAATGTGCTTCACGCCATGCGCTTAGACCATTAAAATAGGGCCCTAAGAGTTTTATAGGCCCACGATAGGCCGCTTCACTGCTAATTTTCCTGAAATGTCACTCCTGCAGTGGAAAAAGCTGTTTATTTTTTTCTTGTTAAAGCAGAATTCCGGGTGATTTCAAAACGTAGCTCTGGTGTTTGCATATCAGAAGTGCTGTCCATAGCATTAGTAACTCAAACAATCTGTATTGCCAAAACCGTGTTTACCTTTTGCTGCCAGTATACAACCATTAAGCATTTACGAGGCAAGTTAAAAAACGTGCATATTCAAAATGTCATTACTAGTCCATATCCATTTGCACTGATTCCTTATAATGAACACAGCGAGTTTATTTCCCATTTTCCAGTGAAGTCCACACTAGTCGATTGTCGAAGTCATACAATTCAATATTCCAAAACATATTTTTTACCCCAAAAAAACTATTTGCGGTGGAGCACACAAACCCACAGAACTAAATACCACACTAATCAGGGGAGGTTGTGCAGGTGTGGACCAAACAACAGAACTGAGGCTAACCAAAACATGTGACGGGATCATGTGACACAAAGAGCGGGAAACAAAACCAAAACAAAACACATAGGGGAGAAACCACCCTGAAGTGACACAGAACAAGGACAAATACTATAGACATTGTGACAGAACCCCCACCTAAGGAGCGACACCTGGTGCGACAACTCCACAAACAACAAACAATGAAACACGAAAACAAGCACACACAGATGCAAGAGGTGGAGGGCAGGGGAGTGTAGCGGGGCCCAGGCAGTAGGGGACACAAAGGGCGGCCGGGTGGCAGGGAACACAGGGGGCGGCTGGGCGGCAGGGAACACAGGGGGCAGCCGGGCATGGAGCCCCGGGACAGGCAGTTCAAAGGGCCTGGGACAGGCAGTTCAAAGGGCCTGGGACAGGCAGTTCAAAGGGCCTGGGGAAAGGCAGTTCAAAGGGCCCAGGGAAGGACGGACCAAACAGTGGGTCCTGGCACCGGCAGGGTGTCCGGTAACCCCGGTGGCCGAGCAGGGGTCCGGACGTCAGCGGCGGCTAAGCAGGGGGTCCGGACGTCAGCGGCGGAGCACGGGGTCCGGAGTCAGGCCGAACAGAAGGCCCGGTGTCTGGCGGAGCAGCAGGGCCCCCTGTGAACTCCAGTGCTGCGCTGTCGTGGAACCCAGGTGGTGGAGACAGGAACAGGTCCTCCAGGTCGTCGGCCTGGAGGGCTGGTAGAGCAGAGTCTGCAAAACCTGGTGGTGGAGATAGGAGCAGGTCTTCCAGATCCTTGTCCTGGACAGGGCTTCCAAATGGGGGTGCAAAGTCCCGTCGCCACCCCTCATAGCCCCCCCGAAAAGTTCCTTGGGGGGACTGTCGGCCATCTTGGGAGGACCGTCGGCCCTCTTGGGAAGGGGGACCCTAACTTCTTGACGGGGAGCCCTAGGAGGGGGGCTAACACCCTGGACCGAAGGGCTAGGGGCTTTCACTGGAGCCCTGGGGCCAATAACTGAAGCCCTAGGGGCAGGAACTGGAGCTCTAGGGGCAGCTACTGGAAGCCTAGGGGCAGCTACTAGAAGTACTAGCCTGTGAGCTAGGGAAGCTAGCCTGAGAGCTAGGGAAACTAGCATGAAAGTGAAGGGAGCTAGCCTGAAAGCTAGTAGCACTGGGAATGCTAGCCTGGGATCTAGCGGTAGTAACCAGACAGGGGTTCTCTCTTTGAGGACTCCAACCCTGCACCTGGGAACTACAGAGCCTGGCCAGAGAGTGAAGGGGACAGGTTAAGCTTCTGTCCGAAGAAGCTGTCTCCATTTGCCGGCGGTTCATTCTGTTACGGTTCCAATGAATAGGAGGCAGGCGCGTCTTAAGCAAACATATTTATTCACACAACAAGGAGGAACTGGACAAGAACAATGAACTACACTGAGCACACAAACCCACAGAACTGAATACCACACTAATGAGGGGAGGGTGTGCAGGTGTAGACCAAACAACAGAACTGATAGGCTAACCAAAACATGTGATGAGATTATGTGACACAAAGAGCGGGAAACAAAACCAAAACAAAACACATAGGGGAGAAACCACCCTGAAGTGACACAGAACAAGGACAAATACTATGGACATTGCGACACATTACCATTTATAAAAACATTGATATTTTGGAAACTACCATTTACCTCAAGCCGCAGAGTGCACACTCTCACGGGCAGACAGTAATAATCATAGACAACATACAGAATACACCAGTTAATCAAATCCTTAGACTACAAAGTACAGTTACTACAGATATGGTACTAAAGTGTATTATTATCCGAGAACTGGGAACAAATACAAAATTCATAGTTTTATTAATTGTAGCATGGTTCTCCCGCCCATGTCGTTATTAGTGTTATGATGAAAGAATTGCTATATGCACAGCATACTTTGTTTTTATACTTCAATGTATTTTAGAGACAAGATGTAATTTAAACTACTGTCACTTGTTTAATTATAGACATGTAAAACAATCAAACAGCATTGCATTCAATTTACCATTGACAAGCGGCAAATATACTTCTAAATATGATGCATGAGGTTGGAATACAATTTATTCAGCAGGACAAATATCATGCCATTTATTTATGCTAAATCATGAATATGAGGCCCCAGCTGTCTGATGTTTGGAAGGCATTTAATTTATTTGTTAAAACCACTGGTGAATCGACTGAGAATGTAAAATGCACATCCCGCAAATGTTTTTTTTTAAATATGAAGGCAAGTCGCATCTACTCTGCAGCAACTATGCTGTTTGTCAGTGCACACTTTATACAACACATTGTTGCAGCTTGTCTAAAAGTATCTACAAGCCTTTGTAACCGTTTTAAATTATTAAAGCAAACGATTTTCTGTACTACAAATTGTGGCAAAATGACTATCTAATTTCAGTTATCCTCTCTAGGTAATATGTCAGTAAATTGGTAATTGCAGGCAGGGCAGATAAATTATGATTATGGCATGTGATCTACCGTATATTTTCGGTCTTCTTCTTTTAATTAACGTTACAAACTTGTCCAGTTTGTAGAATTCGATATGCCTACTGAGTGTCTTTTCTAATTTACTCAATAAAAACACAATTATATAGTTTATCTGGTTGGGTGGCAATTATTTCATATTTTACATTCTTGTGTTATTTATACATACACTAATTAGGGTTCAACCACGAAGTGGTAGAACCCTATATTTTTTGTGTGTTTTGGTTATTATTATTATTTGTTGTCAGCCCCGCTGGCTGAAATTCCTGTGAGCTGGAAAGCGCTAGAAACATGACACTTGGGGGAATAACTGGAAATGGTGTGTATGTGCATCCATAGAAATATGAACCTAATCAGCCTCATGGTGGCGCTGTAATTAGGGCTTCAAAATGCAAACTTTGAAAAGCCACGCAACCTCACACCGAAAGTCTGATTGACTTGAAATTTCTCACACAGGTGCAGCTCAATGTGCTCTACAAAAGCGTCAAGGACCATTAAGGTCTGCCTCAAAAAATATTCCGCCATTTAGACGTTTTTGAAAAACACATTTTTGACATTTTTGTCCTCCTACACCGTAGCTGTGATTGCCACCAAATTTTCAGTGAAACATCATTGGACGAAGCTTATTAAAAGTTGAATAAAACATGTCGATATCTCAATTACTTTTCACTTTACACAAATTTTACTATTAATCACAAATTCATTCTCCATGACAAATCTCTCAGGATATATCCTCATATAGTAACTCACCCACGCCCTGCAAGTCTCATTCAAATTGACCACTGGGGGGGCTTGAAATGCCTAATAACTGCATGTGGAATGACATAAATCAAGCTATACATCATAAAAATTGCAGGATATGATTTATAACAATGTTGAACCACGTGTGAAATTACTTTGAAGTCGCTATTGAGAAAAAATGGTTAAACCCGCACATCGCCGCTTGCGGCTATATTTTATATTATTTTCGCAAGTGAGACTGGGCTATTAAGACAAGAAAAAATCCCTTCTGTATAGGCCAGTTTAAATATTGAAATACTATACATGTTGAACCACAAGATTTTTCGCTAGGGAATTGCTGTTTTCATTTAATCAGCACTTGAGGGTTTGGGTGTTTAACATTTGTAACACAATGACTATAGTTGTGTGCCCATCAATAGACTGGGCAAGGGGAGATTAAGTGTCACCTTTCTACGAAAATGATGCACGCTTTGTGAGGGTAGCCATTTAGAAGCAATATTATAGAGGATCAGTCAGCAGACACAAGATAAGACAGACATACGAATCTTAGATGGGATTAGATTTTCTAATAATTTTAATGATGGATATTTACCTAATACCAACAATGTCGTTATGAATTACCAATAAAGATTGGTTGTACAAGTAAAGATGTTGTTACTATTTCTATGTTTTCCTCCTTTGATTCCTTTTCAACAAGTTAGCATTTTGTTATGCTTCTAGCTACAAAGAGTAAATCAGTTTATAAAAACAATTTGGTAGCTATTTAAACAGAATTGACTGCCTGATGATCACCTACTGGGGAAGTTGGAGAAATGGGCGTGCTGGCTATCAAGCCGTATGTTTGTGATTTCCCCCATGTAGACGAGAAAGCGGGAAAGACATATAGCGTTGTGACGTAACTTGGAAATCCTCAAGAATGCCCTGAACAACAATTCGCTTACCTGATGTATATTGTTGCCTCCCATTGCAGAGCATCCACTGACGTATATTGTTTACGTTGACAAGAGATGTACTGTAGTTCACTAAGCAATCTCTCTATGTCATGGGGAAAAAGTCTGGTGACATTTTTAAGGGAGTCCATGAACACTTAAACAACAATGTAACTCCAAGTCAATCACACTTCTGTGAAATCACACTGTCCACTCAGGAAGCAACACTGATTGACAATCAATTTCACATACCGTTGTGCAAATGCAACAGACAACAGGTGGAAATTATAGGCAATTAGCAAGACACCCCCAATAAAGGAGTGGTTCTGCAAGTGGTGACCACAGACCACTTCTCTGCTGGGTTGTAGGAGGGCAACAACCCAGCAGCAGGACCGCTACCTCTGCCTTTGTGCAAGGAGGAGCAGGAGGAGCACTGCCAGAGCCCTGCAAAATGACCTCCAGCAGGCCACAAATGTGCATGTTTCCACTCAAACGGTCAGAAACAGACTCCATGAGGACGTTATGAGGGCCCGACATCCACAGGTGGGGGTTGTGCTTAGAGCCCAACACCGTGCAGGACGTTTGGCATTTGCCAGAGAACACCAAGATTGGCAAATTTGCCACTGGCGCCCTGTGCTCTTCACAGATGAAAGCAGGTTCACACTTAGCACATGTGACAGAGTCTGGAGACGCCGTGGAGAACGTTCTGCTGCCTGCAACACCCTCCAGTATGACTGGTTTGGCGGTGGGTCAGTAATGGTGTGGGGTGGCATTTCTTTGGCGGGCCGCACAGCTCTCCATGTGCTCGCCAGAGGTAGCCTGACTACCATTAGGTACAGAGATGAGATCCTCAGACCCCTTGTGAGACCATATGCTGGTGCGGTTGGCCCTGGGTTCCTCCTAATGCATGACAATGCTAGACTTAATGTGGGTGGAGTGTGTCAGCAGTTCCTGCAAGAGGAAGGCATTGATGCTATGGATTTCCATTGATATTTTTTGTGTGATTTTGTTGTCAGCACATTCAAATATGTAAGGACGAAAGTATTTCATATGATTAGTTCATTCATTCAGATCTATGTTGTGTTATCTTAGTGTTCCCTTTATTTTTTTGAGCAGTGTATAATGTGTGCAACAATAAACTTTTAATTTATAGCATTAATAAACATTATTAAATATAATTTTATTGTTTGTTAACAGTAAAATAACTATTTGTTAATAGTGAAATAAAAAAACTAAAGACGAAAGTATTTAATACGATTAGTTCATTCATTCAGATCTAGGATGTGTTATCCTAGTGTTCCCTTTTTTTGAGCAATGTAGTAGAATTTTGCCAGTATCAGTGGAAATTAGTGGAAAGCATGAAATCAGTGGAAAGCCATGAAATCAGTGGAAAGCAATCACCTTATTAGGTATGATTGTTTAGGTATGATTACAATAACAATATACAGTTTGAATGTCAAAACAGACTGAGAACAAAAATGACTTGCTTTCGCAGGGATTAGAACTCGAAACCCACTATACACGCCACCGACCAATACTAACGTTATCGATATTAACCGCTACACCATATCGGTTGTAAAGGTTTCAGTGAAAAAAATATATATTTTAAGTACACTATGTCCTTCATTAACCATTTTTGTCCCGCAAAGTGAAACTGTACTTTGATATACTGTACTGCACAGTATAAATAGCTACAATTCAGGAATGCAGAGTAATCTACGATATTTCTTTGCTTTCTTAAAACCATTTTAAAACAAACAAGGCTTTATTTAAATTAAGATAGGTATTCTACTGTTGTCAAAAGTGTCAAAAGTAGACATCGTATAGAAATGGTTTTGAGGAAAATGCAATAAAATGTAGCAATATTGAGGAAAAGACAATCCCGCTTATTGCATTGAGAATTCTGTATAAGCAATGCAGAATCTCATTTCAATGAACAGGATCAAGTTACTAAATGATATTACATGTCTAGAAGTGAGGTCAGTTATTCTGTGATGGTGAAAAATGATTGTAATTATGAAGGTATTTTTCACTGGGAAACGTAAGATGTCCCGCGTGAAGGAATGCAGCTGATGGTGTTAAATTGATTAAGAGTGTGAAGGAATGCGCCCCGATAGAGTAAAATTGTAATAAAGAATACAAGGGTAAGCAGGGTTCCCGCCGGCAGCCAAATGGAAAAGACAATGGGCTGATGTTTGCGTAGAGTTTTAAGAAGTGATACTACAGCCAGCCATTTGGGCCTTGAAAGAAAGAATTTACATGAGACACTTGACTAATTGTCGCCATAAACCTGTTGAATGTATGTTGAATCCAAGGGCAGCTATTGGTCAAAATTCAAATAATGCCATGTATTAGGCCTGTAGTTTATCTGTATTAAATTCCTGTTGTGACCCATCCATTTGGCGCATGCGCACGCAGCGACCAGCAGCGAGTTTGTTTGTATTTTTAGGTGTTTATTCTAAGCGTCTTATGTGTCCTTGATGTCTTTTTATGTTTTTTTTGGAGTACTCCCGGTTTTATTATTCAGACATGGATTTTTTGCACCCTGTTGCGTCGTGGTTTATCATGTACTGGCTTTTATCCTGGGAGAGCGGTGGGGCTGTATGCCAGGAGAGAACCGTGAGGACTCAATATTCTAGAGCCACTCTGCTGTACCTGAACTCCGCCAATTTCACTCGGGTGACAGATCTCACTCCCCAGTTACCAGATTTTATAAGACATTTTTGAGGACCAAACAGCGAAAAAAAGGAAAAGAACAGAAGAAGGGGGAAATGGGGAGGCGTTAGATTACTCTTGAGGAAACAGGGGTTTAACCAAACTCCTCTACCTATGGTTATCATGGGAAATATGCAGTCTTTGAGGAACAAAATGGATGAGCTCCAGGGAAATGCTTGGTTCCAGAAAGATTTTAGAAACTGCTGCATCATGGCTTTCTCAGAGACATGGCTCACCGAGCTGGACCAGGACACACACCTCTATATTGATGGCTTTGGAGGTCCTTTTCGTCTAGACCGAATGAAAGCGGTAACAGGGAAAACCCAAGAAGGCGGGGTATGTTTATATGTGAATAAGCGATACTTTAACTCTGTGACTGTGAGGGAGCGCATTTGTACGGCAGATGTGGAACTGTTATCAGTGTCGTTACGTACTTTTTACCTACCCTGGGAGTTTCCTCAACTTTTTATTACAACAGTGTATATTCACCCGAAGGCTGACGCTGCCTCTGCTGTTAGTACTGTTTCCGAGGTCGTACAGAAACTGCAGTTGATCTTACCTGATGCACCAAATTTTATATTGGGTGATTTTAACCATGTCTCTCTTAAAAACTAACTTAAAAACTCTTATCAGTATGTCTCCTGTCCTACTAGAAAGGATAAGTCATTAGACCTCTGTTATGGGTCAGTTAAGGATGCTTATAAATCTCTCCCACTTTCTCCTCTGGGCTCTGCTGATCACAACTGTGTGCATCTTGTGCCAACATATAAGACAGTTTTAAAGAGAGAGAAAATAAACACTCAGGAAATAAAAGTTTGGTCAGAAGACGCACTGCTCTGTCTGAAGGAATAACTCTACGGACTGGGACCATTTAACACAGTCCTGCGGGGACGACTTGGATGCAAGGGTGGATGTTATTTGTTCATATGTTGCTTTTTGCAGGGACATGATCATCCCCTGCAAATGTGTTAAGTTTTATCCTAACAACAAACCTTGGGTTTCCAAATCTGTTAAGTCCTGCTTACTAAGAAAGAAACAAGGAGCCACCTCTGATTTGTTTTCAGCTAAAAAAGAACTGAAGGTTGAAATTCTGAAAGCAAAACAGGAGTATAAATTAGATCTAGAAAATAAAATGGCTGCAAACAATCTTGGCCCAGCTTGGGCGAGTATGGAAATCATAACATGCCTGAAAAATACCAAGAGCAGGATCCAGATCATTTTAGAGGGTTTTAATTCATCCTGACAATATCTGTGGACGTTTACTTAAATCTTGTGCGAAGGAACTGAGTCCGGTATTCCAGAATATTTTTAATAAGTCTCTACAGGTACAACACGTGCCCAGCCTTTGGAAAGAAGCTGTTATTGTCCCTGTTTCCGAAACCAGTTGTCCTTCCACCCTTAATGATTTCAGGCCGGTTGCCCCGATCTCCATTTTAATGAAAAACTTTGAGAAACTGGTCAGGTCTGAAATTTTGAGGCATACCGAACAGGCACTAGATCATATGCAGTTTGCATATAGGCCTCATAGAGGGGTGGAAGATGCCACACTCACTCTTCTTAACATGCTTTTAAAACATCTGGATGGAAATGGGACGCATGCAAGACTTTTATTTGTGGATTTCTCCTCAGCTTTCAATAGGATCCAGCCCCATGTCTTAACCAGAAGGCTTTTGGAACAGTTTGACTTAAGTAGGAATATGGTAAGCTGGATCCTTGATTATTTGACTAACAAGACACAGAGGGTTGGGGTCAATGGTTTTTTGTCTGACCGGAAGTGTTCTTCCACAGGTTCCCCACAGGGGAGTGTGTTGTCACCTTTGCTTTTCATTCTATACACAAATATGTGCCAGAGCAATTATGACAACAGAGCCATAATAAAGTATGCAGATGATTCTGTTGTTGTTAGCTTGCTTCAGGAAAATAAGAACGGTCATGGCCCAGTCATTAACCACTTTGTGGCCTGTTGTGAGGAGTCCTATCTCCAGCATAACATATCTAAAACCAAAGATATGCTCATTGATTTTAGAAGGAACAAACATATGAATGAAGACACTTTAATTAACGATCAGACCATTGAGTATGTGAAATCCTATAAATATCTTTGGACCATTATTTATAAAAAAATAAATTTTGCGGCAAACTGTGAAGCTGTGTGCAAAAAGTGTCAACAGCGTTTGCATTTTTTGAGGAAACTTTCGTATTTTAATATTGATCGAACCATAATGACCATGTTTTATCAGGCTTTTATTGAACCAGTTTTGTCTTTTTCTCTGATGTCATGGTTTGGCCAAGCCAATGTAAAAGAGAGAAATTCCTTACATCAGATAGTGAAATGGTCTAGCCGGCTGATTGGGGAGGCACAACTTATCCTAGCATCCCTGTATAATAGACAGTTACAGAGGATAGCTATTTATATTTAAAATGATGACTCCCACCCCCGTACAGTGATTTTAAGCATCTCCCATCTGGACAGAGGCTTTTAGTCCCAAGGTGCAAAACAAAGCGGTACAAATGTAGTTTTGTTCCTGCTGCTATCGCTGAATTGAACAAGCGGTAGCAATGATTTGGCACAGACATGATGGAAGTGGTATTATTATTATTTGTTTTTATTATTATATTCCAATGTCTCTATTGTTATTTATTTATATATTTTCACTTGTTTTGGCCAATGGAAACTTTTTGAGTACCCTGAGTGTTTAAGTTAGTTTTTGGTTTCAAGTGTATCTTTGCTGTTGATGGATGTTTATTCTCTTCTCATGCTGCAGAACAAATCTACCTTCGGGTACAAATAAAGTAACCTACCTACCTACATACCTTCACTGTATCTCTGAAACGATCGGCCTTACTGTTGATTTCTAACATTAAAATCTTTGCTCTATTCTTTAAACATTCTCTGGAATCTGAGAAAATGTATTAGTTGATGAGCACATTGATTAATTCACAAAATATTTTGGCGACCATGTTCGGGATTGATCAAAACTCTTTTAGTGTTGCTAAAGCAGACGGGACAGCTGTAAACCAGTTTCACAAATAACAGAAGCGGCCGCTCTGATTCGGTGTGTTGACTCCCAGAGCATATTCAATTATTTTTGAGATTGTGTTCCATGCTGGCCCGGCAGCAGCCAGATTGGGTAAGTTTTTCCAACCTAAGAATTCTTAATTAGATATTGAGATGGAAAATCTGTATTTAGAGCAACTGCGTAAGCGTAAACAAATGCATGCTGGGAAACTTTGCCTGTACTAACGTTTTGTTTATGACTTACATATAAGTAAATCCTACGGTAACATGCTGGCTAATCGAAATAAAGTGGAATGTATGTAAATTAGCCGCGGACAGCACGGATAGGCCCATGGAGAGTGTAAATAAGAGAGAAAGTAAACCCCTACGATACCAGGTAGCTACACAAAATTGCGAGGGTGGAGGCTAAGAGTTGAGAGTTAAGTAAAGTTTCCTATGAAAAACGTGATATGAACCAAAAATATATCAGACTGATGTGGTAGCTCTAGAAGCGGAGTTCTAGGATCCAACAATCGGGCTGTTTCTGGCCAGAGCAGCTGCAGTTAGCGGAGCAGACTTTTGAAAAGACTTTTGAGATACTGTTTCATTGTCAATTTGGCAGGCAGTTATCTTGACTTTGATTGCTGGAAGGTCGGAAGTCGTACAGTGGTATAAGGTTATCAACATATTTGTAAATGAATAAATATTGTTTATGGACACTTAAAACTGATGAGGGCCTGCTTGTCTGTTGATAGTAAGTTCAAGGATGTGAATGGAGAGTGACTGAAATGTAAATACTGGATAATTTGATTGAGAAACAATTGAACTGAGTGGATTATTACAAACCTAATTGTGTAATGATATTGAATGTATAGTATGTGTAATTTTACATACATTCATTCTTTTCAAGTGTTTGTAGCACCTCCTGTAGGCCACTAAGTAAATTTCACCTTCTCTTGTCACTTTAGATGTGTGCGTTCTCATTGGCTGTTAATAGTCTCATCGATTGTTAGTCATATGACCAGTTCAGCCATTTTTCCTGTAAGCAAGATACAGAACAGCATGCTTTAAGTCAGGGGTCCTCAAACCCTTCCATGGAGGGCCTAGTGTATGCAGGTTTTTGCTTTTACCTTGTACAAGGCTGATGGAGTAGCTCATTAATTGGTTAGTATCTCCCCTCACCTGGAGAGGCAGTGGCAGCAAAAACTGTACTGTACTGTCAGTAGTGTCCTGTAAACTGTCCTGTGACTCCGAGACACTGTCCTGTTACTCTTATGACTGTCCTGTGACAGTCAGACACTGTCCTCTACTCTGTCCTGTGACTCCCATCACTGCCCTGTGACTCTTATGACTGTCCTGTGACAGTCAGACACTGTACTGTGACTCTTATGACTGTCCTGTGACAGTCAGACACTGTCCTGTACACTGTCCTGTGACTCCCATCACTGTCCTGTGACAGTAAGACACTGTCCTGTACACTGTCATGTGACTCCCATCACTGTCCTGTGACTCCCATGACTGTCCTGTGACTCCCATCACTGTCCTGTGACAGTAAGACACTGTCCTGTACACTATCCTGTGACTCCCATCACTGTCCTGTGACAGTCAGACACTGTCCTGTACACTGTCCTGTGACTCCAATCACTGTCCTGTGGCTCTTATGACTGTTCAGTGACAGTCAGACACTGTCCTGTACACTGTCCTGTGACTCCCATCACTGTCCTGTGACAGTAAGACACTGTCCTGTACACTATCCCGTGACTCCCATCACTGTCCTGTGACAGTCAGACACTGTCCTGTACACTGTCCTGTGAAACCCATCACTGTCCTGTGACTCCCATCACTGTCCTGTGACAGTCAGACACTGTCCTGTGACTCCCATCATGGTACACAGGACTCCCAGACATAATTCCCCATGTAATGGAAATATTCAGAACTGCCATGTTTCTCTATTATTATTTTGTATTAAAAAATACTTGTTTAAGATTATGCCAATGTATTTCAGAGGCTGTTTAGAACATCATTACACATTTTTTCAACAAATATATTCTTGGTGCTGCATTTTTATTGTTACACCATTTAGACAATGTTGCCCTTATTCTCTTAATATTATCTCAAAACTTAATAAAATCAGGCATTTCAATACAGGGGCACAAAAAAATGATATTTTAAAGTAAATTATAGCATTATTATGAAATCTTCACATTTATAAAGTTATTCAAACCTCAGGGACAGAAAAAAAATGAGCCGTCTTTCAACCTACAATACTAATACACACTATTATAATACTAATACACACTATAACATACTACACAATACTACTACACACTATTACAATACTAATACACACTATTACAACACTAATAAACACTATTACACACTATTACAATACTAATACACACTATTACAACACTAATACACACCATTATACTATTACAACACCAATACACACCATTATACACTATTACAATACCAATACACACCATTATACACTATTATAATACCAATACACACCATTATACACTATTATAATACCAATACACAATATTACACACTATTACAATACTACTACACACTATTACAACACTAATAAACCCTATTAATCACTATTACAATACTAATAAAAACTATGACAACACCAATACACACCATTATACGCTATAACAATACCAATACACACCATTATACACTATTACAATACCAATACACACTATTATACACTATTACAATACCAATACACACTATTATACACTATTACAATACTAATACACACCATTATACACTATTACAATACCAATACACACTATTATACACTATTACAATACCAATACACACCATTATACACTATTACAATACCAATACACACCATTATACACTATTACAATACCAATACACACTATTATACACTATTACAATACTAATACACACCATTACAAAACTAATACACACCATTATACACTATTACACATAATAATACACACTATTACAAAACTAATACACACTATTACACACTATTACAATACTAACACAGTTGGAGTATGGATTAGCTGAGTGGAGTGGGCAGAGAAACTGTATACAGGACAGTGTCTGACTGTCACAGGACAGTGATGGGAGTCACAGGACAGTGATGGGAGTCACAGGACAGTGTACAGGACAGTGTCTTACTGTCACATGACAGTGATGGGAGTCACAGGACAGTGATGGGAGTCACAGGACATTGTACAGGACAGTGTTTGAGAGTCACGGGACAGTGATGGGTGTCACAGGACAGTGATGGGATTTACAGGACATTGTACAGGACAGTGTCTGACTGTCACAGGACAGTGATGGGATTCACAGGACAGTGTACGGGACAGTGTCTGACTGTCACAGGACAGTCATGGGAGTCACAGGACAGTGATAGGATTCACAGGACAGTGTACAGGACAGTGTCTGACTGTCACAGGACAGTCATAAGAGCCACAGGACAGTGATGGGAGTCACAGGACAGTGTACAGGACAGTGTCTGACTGTCACAGGACAGTGATGGGAGTCACAGGACAGTAATGGGAGTCACAGGACAGTGTACATGACAGTGTCTGACTGTCACACGACAGTCATGGCAGTCACAGGACAGTGATGGGATTCACAGGACAGTGTACAGGACAGTGTCTGACTGTCACAGGACAGTCATGGGAGTCACAGCACAGTGTACAGGACAGTGTCTGACTGTCACAGGACAGTCATGGGAGTCACAGGATAGTCATGGGAGTCACAGGACAGTCATGGGAGTCACAGGACAGTGTACAGGACAGGTTCTTACTGTCACAGGACAGTGATGGGAGTCAAAGGACAGTGATGGGATTCACAGGACAGTGTACAGGACAGTGTCTGACTGTCACAGGAATGTCATGGGAGTCACAGGACAGTGATGGGAGTCACAGGACAGTGTACAGGACCGTGTCTGACTGTCACAGGACAGTCATAAGAGTCACAGTACAGTATCTGACCTTCACAGGACAGTCATAAGAGTAACAGGACAGTGTCTTGGAGTCACAGGACAGTTTACAGGACACTACTAACAGTACAGTACAGTTTTTGCTCCCACTGCTTCTGCTCACCTGGCAGACTAGGTCCTAATTATGCTGTAATTGAAGGGAAAGACCAAAAACCAGCATACACTAGGCCCTCCACGGAAGGGTTTGAGGACCGCTGCTTTAAGTCCTCACTTCATCTTGCTCCATCTGCCTGTGTTAACCTTGGGGAAGCTTTGTTTGTGAGTAGATTAGTTAATCTATGTTTATATAATTTCTTTCTGCTCATATTTCATTGTATTTCACATTATTTATGTACATTATTTCATATTCACTTTTGTATTATTTATAGTTTCACACTTCAACAACTTGATCACAATGAGTGCTGTGTCTCCAATAAACGGACGTACAAGTGCACGTTGATAACCAACTTTATGCACCTTCGTCATCGAAGCCATCTAGAACTTTCAGTCAAGTTTATCGAGAGTGTTTAGCTATCTAGTGATGTGTGCCTCGCTACGTGCTCAGGTGCCAGAATAGTGAAAAAACAGCATCACAGCTGGTTCAACACAGCAGCCAACTTTGTGACAGGACTCTCCATGAGCATTCCAGTTGTTCAAGATACAAGATGGACAATACCTTAATAGAAGAACAGAAGATTGCTGCACCAGCAGGTGAGTCGTTTGTTACCAGGTCAGTAGCTGGCGTCTCTCGCTCAAGCACAAACAAGTTGTCTGCTAGCTTAGCTGCGGCTAAAACACAGGCTAAAGTGTTGGCTACACGTCCCCGCACAGCCTTCATTCAGAAAGAAAACCAACTATTATTAGAAAAAGCTTGGATGGACACTGCTCTCGCTACGCTAAAGCTAGAAAAAGAGATTGCTACAGTAGTAGCAGAAGCTGAGGCTCTCCAGTTGGCAGCAGAAGTGCAGAGAGGCTCCAGAGCATTAAACATTGCAGCTCTTTCACTTTAATCCCCACAAGAAAGAACCAGAGAGTATGTTGAGTGTCATTCTAGAGCAGCTTCTGAGCCTACACCCATCGACTCAGCATATCACCAGCCTCAGCAATGCCATCCTGCTGCCTTCAACAGTGCCATTCCAGACTTCTCCAATGGTGGCCTTAATGGGACTAAATCACATCTCATCCAGTCAGCAAGCAAAGCCACATCATGATGTTAAAACTCACGGCTCCTACCCCATGAGTTCACATCAGCCACATCTCTCCACAAACAGGCCCCTCAACCACTCTCGGCCGATGGTGAAGGGTTTGGTGACATCACGAGATTCCTTGCTCGACGGGAACTGCTGAGCTCCAGCCTCACCAAATTTGATGATCGTCCTGAAGGCTACTGGGCATGGAAGTCAAGCTTCCTATACTCCATTAAAGGAACAGAACTGACCTGTGGTGAAGAGCTTGATCTCCTATCTAAGTGGTTGGGCCCACAATCTTAAGCACACTTCAAGAGGATTCGAGCCCTCCATGTCTCCGACCCAGCCCTTAGCCTGAAAATTGCATGGACACATCTTCAGGAATGTTATTAGTCGCCAGAGATAATTGAGAAGGCACTCTTTGACAGAGATTTCCAAAGATCACCAATAAGGAACATCAGAAGCTGAAAGAGCTGGGTCTAACCTCTATTGTGGAGAAGTTGCCATTTAGCCTCCAAGAAAAATGGATCTCTCAGGGGAGTACTTACAAGCTGCACTTCAAGGTGCATTTTCCACCATTCGCCTACTTTGTCTACAGAGGGGCTTACATCAGTAACGACCCAAGTTTCTTTCTGTTTTCTTCAGCTGCTACAACAATGAAGACACACAATGCAGAAAAGAAGATGAGTAGCTCCAAAAACTATATCTGCTTCACAAGACAGAGGTCTCTTCTACGTCTGACTCTGATAACACAGAGACTCACAGCTCAAGCCCAGATGTTGGTAGCCAGTGCCCTATCCACAGAAAGCCTCCCCCTTAAATATTGCAATGCTTCATCCCTTTTCACTCAGACCATGATTCTCAATCAGAAGGTCTGCAGTCCCCATACTCCTCCAGGGTGTTTAGTTGCTGCTGATCTACATCGCCAACAATGAAGAAGAGTTCAGCACTTGGCCAACACCTTTTGGGAGAGTATCTCTACACTCCAGAGCCGTTCTAAGTGGCAGAAGAGCTATCCAAAGATCAAGGAGAGGGACCTACAGATGTCACACGATAAAGCATCGAAAAAGGCATGGAGCTGTACCGTGATATAACGAGGTGCACTTCGGCCGTGTAAATAAAATTTCGGTGGCAGTTTTTTTAAAGAAAAGAATACAACAAATGGCTGCCAGGTGGCTCTAGGGTGCACATTCATCCAAGTAATTTCCCTTAAACACGTTGTACAATACAGATTATTTTATCATTAAAACAACTACGTTCTGAAGTGAAATGTATTATTTGTAGTGCTTAAGTCATTAAACTATTGTCCTACAATATAACTGTCTCATGTAAACTGCCTACTGTACATATAAAATACCTTTTAATTTACGAGATCCTACACAGTCTAATCAGTTAAACTCAACTCCTTCGAAAACATGTTGAGTTCATACGGTCTTGATGGTGTAGTGGAAACGACTAAGCTCTCTTAACCAGGCGACCAGGTTTTGACTCCAAAGCACCACCGTATATTTATGGTGTTACAGTATATTAATCATACACTGTTCGTTACTGCTTTTATTTTTTTTAGAGATCGCTGTTGTTCATTTTGTTCATCTAAAAGTAGTAATGGCTACATCTATTAATCATACACTGTTCGTTACTGCTTTCATAAACTACATGTCACGCCCATAGTTGACCATAAATCGTCAGTGAAATGCCCCCAAATTAATATTAATTGATTGAGAAATCATGGGAAACAGAGTTAAAGCAAAAAAAGCAACTTCATTCAATGTGAGGTAGAAAATATTGTTGGCGAGGTGGAAAAGAGGAGGAAAATGTTGTTTGGAGGGCACAATGTGGCTAATGCTGAAAAGGCGTTGGAGTGGCAAAAGTTTACAGACAATGTGAATGCTGCAGCCTCAGAAAGTCAGACTGTGGCTGAAATAAAAAAGTGGTCTGATCAAAGTTGATGCCAAAAAGCATCTAGCGCTTCATCGCGAAAGTGTGTCTGCTACGGGTCGGGGAAAATTGGTTACATTAGAGCAACATGTCTGCATCACAAATTATTTGGACATTAGTGTGTCTGCCACGGGTGGGGGAAAATTGGTTACATCAGAGCAACATGTCTGCATCACAAATTATTTGGACATTGGTGGAATGAAAATGCTTTCGATTAATGAAAGCATTTTAATCCTCAATCTGTGCCCTTATGGCCAGAGATGGCAAAAGTACTCACTTCCGGTAGTCAAGTAGAAGTACAGATACTAGTGTTAAAAAATACTCTGGTAAAAGTAGAAGTACTGATTTAACTTCATTACTCAAGTAAAAGTAACAAAGTACAGGCATGGCAATTTACTTAAAGTATAAAAGTAAAAGTAGCTTTGCGAATCACAACACTTTTATATGCAAAGCTACCTGGACCACACAAATGTTTTCTAGAGTGCAAGCTGAGAAACTTCAGTGGACATGTAAAAAAGGCTCTTTATGTGCCATTGCCTAAATTTTAAATAGATGTCTGCCTAAAACATCACATATATGATTATTGTGACAGAGACTGGGACTCCAGGTTAATAAGATTCTGACTGAGTAGCAAGATATTAATTAAATTGTGACTCTGTGAGAATTCACAGATAAAGTTTCTCTTTTTTATTCTTCCCCTTAAAGGGATACTTCACCCTACAGCGATCTGGAGGGGCTAGTAGCTTCTCCCAGACATTTGTAGAACAGTGACATATGTTTAATACATGCCTGGCTAGTGTAAGAGCAAGATTTGAAATTTCGCGGGGAATTTTCACACGCTGATGTCACGGTGGAAATCCAATCGACTGTGGAGATAGGAAAATGAATGTAGGCATGTATTCGGTCACGAAAATAAGCATCCCTGTTATACTGATCTGGCTTTCAAACCTACTCTCTTAAAGCCTTGGTTGTCCTTGATTTTTTAAGGTATAGCTTGTCTTTCTGTGACGTTTCGATCAGCCGTTCTAATGCTAAATAGACGAGGTGGTATGATTTTTTCTGTATGTCGAAAACTACAATGCTGGCTTCCTTGTTCCAAGCCCCGCCCACCCGGCATGTTCTCTAAAGTCTGTGAAACATTTCGTAAACAAAGTCGCTGGTAACACAATTGCTAATAACCTAGGATTTGTGGGAATATGTCCATCCATGTCTACTGAAGGAAAAAGCACTTGCTACAATGATCATGGACAAGCTTTACTTGTAGGCTATGGCTTGAACCGAAAATGACTGACGAACACATATGCGTCACTGAATCACTGGAGTTTTCCAGCACACATGGAGAGAGACGTAGCAGGAGGACTAATTAACAGATGAGTAAGTTTATTAAATCTATTTTCTGTACCTTGATAATGGAGCACACATCGTTTCTGTGTGGTAATGTTATTGTACTGTATGTGTTCTGTGCCAGCTGTATTTAGTAGCTAGCTGAGTGGATAAATTACTATACCTTACTATATATAGGCTACTCTTTCTAGATAAAGAGAAATGGATGGGATCGCATTGCTTTTCAGCCGCTTTCGGGCTGTATTGCCGGTTAATTTAGCACGTAGATCCCTTTCATAATCTTCCGACCTAAAATGCCAACTGCAGAACCTAAGTTTTTATAGCCTGTTGTAGTGTGAAAGATTACTCCTTTTTGTGCTTGCTTGTAATTTCTGCAACCAGGTACAGAACACCAAACGGGCATGATGAATAGAAATTAAACTACAATTTTAAAAAGAAATATGTATAGCTTTCTAGCGTCAGCTCTACAGAGGTGTGCTGTTGAATTGCCCATGTTCTGTGTCGGTGTGTTCAAGCGGGGACAGGCACTAAATTCGCTTGGAATTCTGGGAGTTGTGGTAACTCAAGTTTAGACTGATACAGAAGCCCCCCAGTGGATGCGAAAGGAACTGAAATATACTATCGGCTTTTCTCTG
>JACXGM010007398.1:16101-30943 GCA_016801145.1 Umbra pygmaea
CACCTTCAGAGAGTCCACAGCCTGTCTCAGAGCCTGAATCTCCTTCTCTCTCTCCTGGATTCTCTTCTGGGATGTCTGAAGTTTCTCTACCAGGTGTTTCTGTAGAAAAATGCTCTTCCAGTTATATCTCCTTACATTAAACTACTTCCTGATATTATATTACAGTTAGTTTTAACACCATGTGAAAAGATAAATTAACTGAAAAACTAAATACTGTTACATCTACTTCTTTTATCTTACGTGTTTCTCAGTACTTTCTGCTGCAGCTGAGACTGTATCATGGCCTTTATGTTTATCAATTGTACACAGATAACAGATACACTGCTGATCAGTACGACAGAAAACCTCCAGTATTTTGTCATGATGGGTGCAGATCTTCTCCTGTAGTTTTGTGGAGGCTTCAACCAGCATGTGCTTCTTAAAAGCAGGAGATTCATAGTGAGGCTGGAGGTGAGTCTCACAGAAAGAGGCCAGACACACCAGACAGGACTTAATAGCTTTGTTTTTTCTCCCAGTGCAGGAATCACACTCCACATCTCCAGGTCCAGCATAATAATGAACAGGAGGAGCAGCTTCGAGTCTTCTCTTCTTCAGATTCTCCACCACTTCAGCAAACATAAAGCTCCTCTTTAGAACAGGCCTTCGGGTGAAGTTCTGTCTGCACTGGGGGCATTTGTAGCTACCTTGGCGATCTTCCTTATCAAAGCAGCCCTTAATACAGTCCATACAGTAGCTGTGTCCACAGGGAATCGTCACTGGATCCTTCAGTAAATCCAGACAGATTGAACAATTGATCAAGTCTATGGCCTCTGCCATTTTTCACGCAGACACAATCACAAACGTAGCAAAGAACAAGAGATTAGTTTCGTTTTCCTTGAAGTGTTTTTTCTGAGGAGTAGTGGCTTGTGTTTTCCCTGAAACTTTCGGTAAGGTCCAGCTGCGGCCTGTAGCCTCTCACGCCACGCCCCTGCTCACGCCACGCCCCCGCTCACGCCAAGCCCCCCAGTGTTGCCATGTCCGCGGTTTTCTAGCCAAATTGGGCGATTTTTAAATCAATTTGGCGGTAGAAAATATATTGGTCGCGGGTTGCGGTTTATTGGGCTATTTTTGAACAACCACAGCTGCAGCATTTTCCGTTAAATGTGACTAAGCCTGTAGGTTGCAGCCTGTACCAGGTATGGGAGGAGCTACTGAGTGTGGTGTGTATTAAAGAGAGTGAGAGAGTAGATCGTTTTGAGAGAGAAAGAGACTGCTACGTGCATATTCAGGGAGAGCAAAACAAAAAAATCTGACTGTGCACGCATGGCTCAAACGTCATGATAATTGATGTAATTGGTTTAGTGCCTACAAAACGAATGAAGTAAAAAGCTTTATTTTGCACCATTTGTTAGTTTTGTTCCCTCTTCAGACCAGAACATTCATCAAAAAGTAGAAATCAGAGTGCATCACAATATGCTATAGAAACGTAAGGAAGAAAAAAACATGTTTATGAAGACAAATCATGTTTACTAGCATACTACCCAGCTAACAATTTTAGGTTCTGGGAACGTTAGTTTTTGGTTCCCAGAACGTTCCCAGAACGTTCCCATAAGGTTCCCTTAACGTTCCCCAGGAAAGTTTTCTTAACGTTAATAGAATGTTCCCTTAAGGTTAGGGGAACGTCCTGGGAACCTACTCGAACAATAGAACCTAAAAATAACCTACAGGGAATATTCCCAGAACGTTCTCTTTAGGTTATAAAATTAAACCTAAAAATAACCTACAGGGAACGTTCCTAGAACGTTCTTGTTTGGTTCCCAAAAAATAACCAAATGGGAACCATAAGGGAACGTTAGGGGAACGTTCTGTGTTTGCGGGGTAGACACCTAAACAACATTTAATTTTCTGAATGTCAGGGAAATGGACAAAATATGGAAGAAAATATTGCAAAGACTAGGAAAAAGAAAAGGGTTTAATGGAATGGATTAGGAGCATCGCAGCAGATGACAGTAAATCACAATAAGCATAGTATGTGATAGCAAAGAAAAAAAACTTTTTATATTTTTTTTAAACACTAACAAATAATAATAAAATAATTTGTATTTGTGATTAAAAAAAGTAAACTGTTGCAGTAAACACCATGAGAAAAGTACTGTGGATATAGATGAACAGCAAGTTGAGTTATTGTCAAAAGTTCAGTTATTGTCAAGTTGCGATACATCTGTAGCCTACTCTCATTCTTGCTGATCCTCAAACTCATTCCTGTACGTGGAGATACTTAAAGGCAAGATATAGCTAACCATGTTGTGGAATGAACAAATAAAAATTTGGAAATTAATAATATAGGCTAAAAAATACATTTAAATGTAAATTGTGGAAAAAAGTCTTGGAATTATTAACTCAGTAGCGATGTAAACAAATTGGGCTAGTTTTAAGGCATTTTGGGCTGTTTTTGAGCAGTCATTGGGTTAGTATTTTCTGGTTGACCTGGCAACCCTGCCCTTGACTAACCGTAGTAGCTAGCGCTAGCTAGTATGTCGCTACTGTAGTAGCACAACATAATGATTACATCTCCATGGTTGTCTAAATACTTGGCGGAGGCTGTAGGAGGGCAACAACCCAGCAGCAGGACCGCTACCTCCGCCTTTGTGCAAGGAGGAGCACTGCCAGAGCCCTGCAAAATGACCTCCAGCAGGCCACAAATATGCATGTGTCCCCTCAAATGGTCAGAAACAGACTCCATGAGGGTGGTATGAGGAGCCGACGTTCGGGGTTGTGCTTACAGCCCAACACCGTGCAGGACGTTTGGCATTTGCTACGGAACACCAACATTGGCAAATTTGCCACTGGTGCCCTGTGCTCTTCACGAATGAAAGCAGGGTCACACAGCACGTGACAGACATGAAAGAGTCTGAAGACGCCATGCCTGCAACATCCTCCAACATGACCGGTTTGGCCGTGGGTCAGTAATGGTGTGGGGTGGCATTTCTTTGGGGGGCTGCACAGCCCTCCATGTGCTCACCAGAGGTAGCCTGATTACCATTAGGTACAGAGATGAGATCCTCAGACCCCTTGTGAGACCATATGCTGGTGCGGTTGGCCCTGGGTTCCTCCAAACGCAAGACAATGCTAAACCTCATTTGGCTGGAGTGTGTCAGCAGTTCCTGCAAGAGGAAGGCATTGATGCTATGGACTGGCCCGCCCATTCCCCAGACCTGAATCCGATTGAGCACATCTGGGACATCATGTCTCATGTCTCACTCTGCCACCTCATCAGGAGCATGCCTAGGCGTTGTAGGGAGGTCAAATGGGCACCTGGAGGCCACACACACTACTGAGCCTCATTTTGACTTGTTTTAAGGACATTACATCAAAGTTGGATCAGCCTGTAGTGTGGTTTTCCACTTTGATTTTGAGTGTGACTCCATATCCAGACCTCCAGGGGTTGATTAATTTGATTTCCAGTAATAATTTTTGTGTGATTTTGTTGTCAGCACATTCAACTACGTAAAGACGGAAGTATTTCATATGATTAGTTCATTCATTCAGATGTAGGATGTGTTAACTTAGTGTTCCCTTTATTTTTTTGAGCAGTGTATTTTTTTGCCCATTGTGGCTTCATTCTTTTATAAGTGTGTTTTGACTAATAAACCACCATTTGATTCTCTACCCTTTGCACCTTTACACACGCATTGAGCACCACAGTTTGTGACAGGAGCAGTGGAACGGAGACACTTTACAATGAGTCTGACATGTCTGTGTAATTAGACAGTAATTATAGACACGTACAGGTACAATCTGTAACAGACTTTGTTTTTAAAAATGGAGGCCTATAGGTAACTAACATTCAGTAACTAATTATACAAATAAATACAAACAAATTGTTAAGGGCTGAACACCAGAACAAAAAACTAAGCAAGACGTTTAGAATGAGAGCAGAAGAAGAATGACATATTATATTGTTTCAACATTGTTATTTTTATTGTTAAACACTTTTCTTCACAGTTTAACAGTCATCCACATGAACAAGCAGTGTTCAGGGATAGGATACAAAAGTAAAACAAAATCTACTGTGCACTGTCCGTCATAACAGTGAAGAGCACCAGGAAAATAAATGAACAATACCTGAGTACAATAACCTGGTACCTACACTTGTGTGGATGGGATAATCTCAAAGGGAGAGAGAAGCATATCCATCCAGTCTAACATTAAACACAGTGTCTCTATTTTTTCCATTACTCAAACGGAATAAAGATCCAAATAATACAGGCCAGTGTATCGTCTTTGTGTAAGGCAGCTGTCATTCTCTACCATCACAGTCTCAGCCTGAACTGAAATAAATTAAACCTTCACCTTTGGTTTGTTACAAGATTTTTAAGAATGTTCTACATTTAACACCATAGCTGACACATGAGCATTCTAAATACACAAAGTGACTTTCCCCTCTGAAACAGTCCAGCAGTGTTTCACTCAAACTAGACATTACTTCACCAGAACAAGGTGGATAAACCAGATCAGAGGAATATGTTTGTGATGAAGCTGGACTGAGAAAAGAAAAACAAAACTCACAACTAATCATTGCTTCAGTCTAACATGACAATAATAATGGTCCCACAATACAATGTGTATCTATTATCAATGTATTTAGAACAGAAGTAAAAACTCTGGTACAGATACACAGTCTGTCTGATCCACCACTGGATGATAACAACTGAGATGACATTCTACATTTAGCTGGAATCACATCAAACAGAAATGTTCACAGTTAATTATGTTAATCCACAAACTTAACCTGGATAATAAGAACTAAGATGATATTCTATCTTCAATTAAAATCACCTCAGAAAAATATTTAGTCAGATAATCAAAACCAGTGATGACTGGTTATTTTCACCTGTCAGTCAAATCCCTCCATTGCATTGCACATGTCTCATTTTGTGTTCATGTTTATTCATGAACCAGGGGCTCAGGCTCACTCTGTTCCACCTGGTTTGATTGCCACCTCTGTATATGCAAATGAGCAACTAGTTCCTACTGTATCTATGACATCTGTAATATTACATATTTAGCCAGTCAGAGAATCAAGTCTCCTAGTAAAACTAATGATACATTGATACCAGCAGACTGACAGCTTCATTACTGAATAGGTGTCAGTATCTTCATAGATGAAAAAACACTGAACCCAGGATAGAGTGGCTGAGTGAATGTGGTCTGGACTCTGTGTAGGAGGGTCATTGTGTCAGAGACACTGTAGAAGGACAGAGTTCCTGCCCTGTGGTTCAGGTACACTCCTACTCTGGAAGAGCAGGGTACATGGATTTCAGTCTTGATATTATTGTGGGAGAAACTGCATTTAGTTGTAAAGCAGGATAACATCCAGGACTGGTCATTACAACCAAACCTACACTCACTACCTCCTTTTCTCCTGATCCCTTTATATGAAACACCTACATCAACCCCTCCTCTACTCCACTCTACCTCCCAGTAACAGACTCCAGACAAACCCTCTCTACACAACACCTGGTAGGACCAGGAGGTAAAT
This sequence comes from Umbra pygmaea, assembly GCA_016801145.1. Classification (NCBI taxonomy): domain Eukaryota; kingdom Metazoa; phylum Chordata; class Actinopteri; order Esociformes; family Umbridae; genus Umbra; species Umbra pygmaea. The sequence goes on from JACXGM010007398.1 coordinate 21,623, forward strand.
CTGTCTGGATGGTCAGGATATGACTGGGTCTTCTTACTCCTTGTCACCATTCTGTTCCCCTCAGACAGACACAGGTATTGATCTGCTGTATTGGGATCCATTGTCAGCTGGCAGGAGTCTAAGAAGAAACAAAGACATTAACAATGTGTGTGGATAAGTGTGAATCTTGTGTGTTTGTATTTACTCACGTGTATGGATGCCTGTGTGTGTGTATATATACATGTTTATGCAGGAGCGCATATGAACACTGAAATAACAGATCCAACTGTAAAATCTGTGTGTGTTTCAGACTATATATCAGAAAGAGAAATGTCTTTAAACTGGGTAAATGTTAGTTAGTTTTAGGAATGAAGGCATTTAAGCATTAAAGGGATAGGTTTAAGTAATTTAAGCATTGAAGGGATAGGTTTAAGTTTAGGTTTAAGTTTAGGCAGCAGGTTAAAAGTTTAGGTTTAAAAGTTCTTGAGGTAAAGCTTAGGGTTAGGGTTAAAATGAAGAGTTGGGTTCAGGTTTAACCTGGTTTTAAGTGAAAATTTGAACTTTGTTTTTTATCCTTTTTACTGAGCACAAAACTGTTCAGGAAATGCACCATTTATTTCCCTTAACCCCCCCCAAACCAACCCCCCCCAGTCCCTTCTACTCCAACACCATTACAGTACACCCAGCCCCCCCAAACACCCCCCAACAAGAAACGCTTAAATTAAGTCAATGTCTGAATTTAATGTTAGGTTTATGATCCAACTTACAATTATTAGGTTTAGATAAAAAAAGTTAGGTTTAGGCATAAATGTTATGTTATTGAGGTTAAAGTTAGGGTTAAATTAAAGTCCAAAAATCTGGACCCCACATGCATAGCTGTACACAACTCTGGGTGTGTGTGTGAATTGTTTTTACTCACATGTTAAAAAATCCTCTCTGGTCTCAGGAGGATGATCAATCTGAACGGTTGTCACTATGGAAACAGACAAATTTAATTAAACAAATATGAAAAGTGAGCATGTACATGCGTTAGTGATGGGCGCTCGACATTCAAGTGTCGAAATTGTCTCAATGTTTTCGACACATCACTGCATCGGAACAACGTATAGAGACGTGTTTCAAAAACACTTCTGGTCACATGACAAAGTAGGTCAAAACACTATCATGTGACATCATGATATCATGTGTCAAAAGACACTGACGTATCGGGTATAAAATGAGTCATCAAAAACAAACATTTTGAATGCGTGAAACTGAGAGATTTGTAAGAGTATTCAGCCATCAGAAATAACATGGACTAACGACTTCAGATGTTTGTTTTTGAATAATATACACTGCTCAAAAAAATAAAGGGAACACTAAGATAACACATCCTAGATGTGAATGAATGAACTAATCGTTTCGTATTTCGTCTTTACGTAGTTGAATGTGCTGACAACCAAATCACACAAAAATTATTACTGGAAATCAAATTTATCAACCTATGGAGGTCTGGATATGGAGTCACACTCAAAATCAAAGTGGAAAACCACACTACAGGCTGATCCAACTTTGATGTAATGTCATTAAAACAAGTCAAAATGAGGCTCAGTAGTGTGTGTGGCCTCCACGTGCCCGTATGACCTCCCTACAATGTCTGGGCATGCTTATGATGAGAGGGCGGATGGTCTCCTGAGGGATGTCCTCCCAGACCAGGACTAAAGCATCCACCAACTCCTGGCCAGTCTGTGGTGCAACGTGGCATTGGTAGATGGAGCGAGACATCATGTCCCAGATGTGCTGAGCGGGCCAGTCCATAGCATCAATGCCTTCCTCTTGCAGGAACTGCTGACACACTCCAGCCACATGAGGTCTAGCATTGTCTTGCATTACGAGGAACCCAGGGCCAACCACACCAGCATGTGGTCTCACAAGGGGTCTGAGGATCTTATCTCGGTATCTAATGGCAGTCAGGCTATCTCTGGCGAGCACATGGAGGACTGTGCGGCCCCGAAAGAAATGCCACCCCACACCATTATTGACCCACCGCCAAACCGGTCATGTTGGAGGATGTTGCAGGCAGCAGAACGTTCTCCACAGCGTCTCCAGACTCTGTCACGTCTGTCACGTGCTCAGTGTGAACCTGCTTTCATCTGTGAAGAGCACAGGGTGCCAGTGGCGAATTTGCCAATCTTTGTGTTTTCTGGCAAATGCCAAACGTCCTGCACGGTGTTGGGCTGTAAGCACAACCCCCACCTGTGGACATCGGGCCCTCATACCACCCTCATGGAGTCTGTTTCTGACCGTTTGAGTGAACACATGCACATTTGTGGCCTGCTGGAGGTCATTTTGCAGGGCTCTGGCAGTACTCCTCCTGCTCCTCCTTGCTCAAATGCGGAGGTAGTGGTCCTGCTGCTGGGTTGTTGCCCTCCTACGGCATCCACGTCTCCTGATGTACTTGCCTGTCTCCTGGTAGAGCCTCCATGCTCTGGACACTACGTTGACAGACACAGCAAACCTTCTTTTCACAGCTCGCATTGATGTGCCATCCTGGATGAGCTGCACTACCTGAGCCACTTGTGTGGGTTGTAGACTCCGTCTCATGCTACCACTAGAGTGAAAGCACCGCCAGCATTCAAAAGTGACCAAGCATAGGAACTGAGAAGTGGTCTGTGGTCACCAACTGCAGAACCACTCCTTTATTGGGGGTGTCTTGCTAATTGCCTATAATTTCCACCTGTTGTCTGTTCCATTTGCACAACAGCATGTGAAATTGATTGTCAATCAGTGTTGCTTCCGGAGTGGACAGTGTGATTTTACAGAAGTGTGACTGACTTGGAGTTACATTGTGTTTTTTAAGTGTTCCCTTTATTTTTTTGAGCAGTGTATTTATATCATTGACATTCTGTAAAAATACTTTTTGTTTAATTGCCAGGGAGACCAGGGAAGCGTTGGTGATGACAACCTGTGGTCACTTTTAGACAACAGAGTCAGTGACACCAGGAGAATACAGAGTGATTGTGCCTAGGGGTGGGCCAATCGGATATTCGATATCGGTATTAGTCAGATACTGGCCAAAATTACTGGATCGGATATTGTAGGAGCCGGGGGAGTATATTCCGATCCGATCACAGACTTAGTCCCAAACTGTCATACAAATGCTTAACTCCTGAGCAACATCCCGTGTTTAGGATAGTTTTATTTGTTTCCTTGCAGTGTTGTTAACTGTAACATATTTCTTGTGATCAGTAGCTACTACATTGCGCATCGCTCAGTACCTCAAACCAACAAAAATAATGACCCACTTTAATTGTGCTGTAAACCTCCACAATCTCGTTTTGTGTTGCATAGGCAAAGGTGTATTATGCAGTTCATATATTTTATTACTTTTGAACAATTCCTTTTAGCGACTTAAGAGCCAGGCTTCTTGGCGTTACTTCCACTCAGTAATTTGATTGAACTGCTGGTCGCGATTCTACTGCACTGTCTATCATGTGCACATAAAAATGCTGCAGGCAAAATTGAATAAAGATAAATTTAGAAGTGTTAATTTTTTTATATAATAATTTATATCATTTATTTGTATAATAAATAAATTTGCAAATATAATTGAAAGACATTCAAACGAAGTATTGCGCTGGTCACCGTCACCAAAGTCAGACAATGCATTCCAATGCAAGAGATTCTCAGTGTGCCAACTCTCGCTTCCAACACCAGAAAACAAGTCGGTGCGCAGCACAGTGAGAAATTTGAGTTTCTTCTTCACTAACATGATACACGGTCAAAACATCACCCGTTTATCCTAGAGTTGCAAAACGGAAATAGAAATCAACAACAGAGGTAGTCACAGTATACTGGTTAACTACTCAAGCCACCATATAAGTTAACATTAGAACCAACCACAGAGGTAGTCACAGTATACTGTTTAACTACTCGAGACACCATATAGGTTAACATTAGAACCAACCACAGAGGTAGTCACAGTATACTGGCTAACTACTCAAGCCACCATATAAATTAACATTAGCCTATTAATGCAAACAAATATTCTCAGTAGTCTGCCAAATATCAGGAATATTACTATTTTTTTAAAGGTATTGTTTACTGATAATACTCTGTTTACCCCCAGAAAAACATCAACAATTATTAGCAATGAATGTAATACATGTGTTAAATGATTATGATATTACAACAGATTCAGACAATCAGAGCATTGGTGAAAAATCATCCTGCTAGCTATCCCTTTTGTTAACTTCAGCAGATGATAATGCTATTATGCCTAAATCTAACAAGATTATCAGTCATCAATTTATGGAGAATTCATGATGATAAACCATCGTATAGTAGGCTGTGGTACTTAATGGTAGTAATTTTATTTCTCTAAATTTGTATTAATTTGCTGCTGGGTCATTTGAGCGCTAGTATGGATGTGCACAGGTTTGTAGAAAAACACTTTAATAGCCTACTCATGCACATCCTTTATAAAACAGAGCTAGTTTTAACAGCTTTGTTAAAGTTATATAAATAAATGAACCATGCCCCAGGTCTTAAATATGTATTTTTTGATCTCAAATAAGATTGTTTAGTAATACTACAAGCTAGAATAGATAATCCTCTGCCAACGTGCATTATAATTTAATTCCTGACCAATTACAGGTATTTCTTTTTTTGACAGTTTTATTGTGCGTTTACTGGTCTTAAAAAGAAAAGGTGTTAAATGTATTTAAACCTGCAGACACCCTGTCCAGGCAGCAGCATTGGAAACTTCAACACCACAAACTTGATTAAGAGGGAGTAAAAGATGGTAGTGTATCGGTATTAATATCGGTAACGGCAGATACTCAAGGTTGTGGTATCGGAATCGGTATCGGACATGAAAAAGTGGTATCGAGCCACCCCTACATGTGCCAATGCTAAGGTAGAAGTTCAACGGTACCTAGCAGATGCATACCTGGTCTTGAATTGGTCCAGGGGTCTTCCTCACCTATATTAACATGCAATGGTCCATTTATCCATCCCTGCAAACTCTGTGCCCCGTGAATAGATTTTTTGAAAGGCTGGCCAGTTGGTAGACAAAAAAAAGGAATCGCCTGAGCCCTAGCAATGTGGAAAATATATTGTTTCTAAATAAATTGCCCAAGAAAAAATCGCCAAATGACTCAGTCGGGAATCAAACTGGGAACCTTCTGACCATCTGCGCCTCACTATTTTCCATAACTACTTCATATCTTCATAACACAAATCCATTAAATATCAATGTACATTTTATACAGTTTTATTCACACTCTCATCAGATCAGCAAAGTTCACATAAGTTAGATTTTTTGGAAAGACTCCAAATCAAGATGTTTGTATGACATTATTTTAGGAAAGTGTTTTTCTTAAACAGTTCTAATTCATTCAATAACCCAGTGTTGACAAATTACAATTATCAACCCGTTTCTAAACTATGCAGTTTGTGATGACGGACGTGAATCGTTTAGTCCGGCCACAGAAGCGTCTGTTTCAACATGGTGGAATTAAGACTGTTGTGTGCCATAATTAAAGTTGCCAGCAGGTGTCACTGTCAAGTAAAGGCTTCAAAACGTTTAAAAAGCCTAGACTCAAATGTTTCAATTGTCTCAACTGCCTCGTTTTGACCATCACTAAAATACTTATATGCATGAAGCAATTGCTATGAAAATGTAAAATATTTCATTGTTTAATTACTCTGAACTTTCATGTACATTTTTTTTCACCTTTATTTAACCAGGTCAATTGATTGAGAACAAGTTCTCATTTGCAAATGTGACCTGGCCAAGATAAGGTGAAAGTTGCAGGCAACATTAAGTTACACAGAGTACAAACATTCATGTATACAGTTACTAGGGATGCTAATTTCGGTAATTTTCCTGACCGACAACCGGAACTCGTTAACCGATTATTAACCGTTAACTGATAAGATTATAAGATTCAATTGGCTTTAAATAAAAAATTAAATTGACGAGTGTCTGTAACCCTTTAAATATACAAACTTTTTTTTTCACGGATTTGTTTTAATGTCTAAACTGCATACAGAACAGATCAACAACAGCTGCCGGGTGCACCAGCTTTGCGTACAAGTTTACTGGGGTGCAAAGTCCACACTAAACGATACGATTAAACTGGTTTGTTTCATAAAGCTGTGTCGATGTTTGGTTTCACTTAAATTTTCACACACGTAGTCCACACCAACCAAAATATTGTCGCAGAAAATTCGTCGCAGACGTTTTCACTTTCTGTTTTCAGTCAAAGGACATCAAGGCTACTTTCCTTTGATTGAAAACAGAAAGTGAAAACGTCTGCGACGTATTTTAGTAGCCTTGATGCAGTGTTTACCGAGTTGTCAAATTATAGAATGAAAACACTCGGTGACAATCTGGAACAAGGTTGTTGCTTACAGGAGGCCTATTGCAAAATAAGGGCTATATTTAATAACACAAAACAAAATGTTGATAACGCTTGCTATGCGTTATGTTACTAACTATACAATAACTGCCGAGCGCTCCCATTTCATTGAAATTACCATTACGGTCCTCTCCGAAAATAAAATGCTTGTCAATCACTGTGTGTTGTTTTTAAGGTAACCTTATTTTGGCGGCTATAATGCATCAGGAGCATGATGAATTATAGCCAAAAATAATATATGCTTCCCAATACGATAGCGTTATACGTTTCTGTACATGAAAAAATGAAAGCGCAAGTTAATATCACAGTCACCATAAATGTTCAAGGCTTGTCATTTTAAATGAAGAACACGTTGCAGATGCAAAACAGACAACCGGTATATTTCGCTCCTCATTACCTACATCTCCCCACCTTTCAAAACGAAGCGCCAGGCTCTGATTGCGCGTGCCAACGCACCACGTGATTTAACTAATATAGGCTATATATACGTTAAAAATAAAAAATACTTCTTAACCGTTTAACTGGTAGTATTAATCGGTCAAACGTTTTAGTTTCGGTTAACGGTTAAACGGTCAATATGAGCATCCCTAAGTCACACATATAAATAGTATTTGGTTTGATTAAAAGACATAATGTACAGTCAGTGCAAATATGTTCTAAAATAGAAAGATAGATTATTTGGAATGTAAAGTGGCAGTACAAAAGAAATAACCCCATCATAGTTAACTTGATGAACATGGCTGAAAATTGTAATGTGGAAATGATACACAGACAGCTGTGTGGAATATGTGAAAGATGCGTACAGGCTTTGTTGAGTACGCTAAGGCTTAAACAGGCAAAGAGGGGGTAGGGTCAACATGTGCAGTGGTCAGTCAGTAGATTTGAAAGTAATGATTTAAAAGTAGTGATGGGGACGTTGGATTCGGGTATCAGAGATTTTGTAAATTGTCCCAATCATCAGCAGCAGAGAATTAGAAGGAGAGGTAGCCAAATGAGGTGCAGGCTTTTGTAGTGAATAGGGAAATATACCTGCTCAAGCGCAGGTGGAGAGTGGGTGATGCTATGGATATTAATGAGCTTAGATAAGGTGGTGTTTTGCCTTGTAAGGACTTGTAGATGAGGTGGTACCAGTGGTTCAGGTGCCTGGTGTGTAACGAGGGCCATCCAACTAGTGAGTAGAGGTTGCAGTGGTGGGTGGTATATAGGGCAGTAGTTACAAAATGGATGGCACTGTGGTATACTACATCCAATTTAGTCAGCAGAGAGTTTGAAGCAGTTCTGTAGACAACATCACTGAAGTCAAGCATTGCGAGGATGGTTCATTTTCACAAGGGCTTGTTTGGCAGGAAAGGTGAATGAGGCCTTGTTTTGAAATAGGAAGCCAATCCTAGATTTGATCTTGGACTGGAGATGGTTTATGTGGGTCTGGAAGGAGAGGGAGGAGTCTAGCCAGACCCCTACGAATGTGTCCTATTGCAACATAGTTTTAGGGTCCACAGAATTTGATTTTAGATTCCTATTTAACTGTTTATAAAATAGCTTCTTAAATTAATCTAAAAGTAATGTAAAGTAATCAGATTAATGTATGTTGGTAATCCAAAATTTACATTACTGATTACAATTTTGGATAGGTAACTAGTAACTGTAATTAATTACAATTAAAACGTAAACTTGCCAACCCTGAACATCTCTAGTGTAAATGTCACCCACATATACATGTCACATTACTAACATATGAACCTTGTGGATTTGCTGACAAATACTATGAGTCTCCTGTAATTAAGGACAGTGAACAATTCTAAACGTCTTTTAAAAAACTAAAATATAGTTATAGTATTTAACTCAACCAACCTTTCCCAGATATAACTTCCATTTGCTTCTTGCATACATCCTGTAGTTGATCTTTCAGTTTAGAGACTGATTTCTTCACATGTTCAAAGGAGACTTGGGGAAACTTAGTGATGTTGGGTGAGACCTCAGATCCAGGAGAGACACAGAGAGACTGGAAGATCTACAGAGAGAAACCAGTAGGAGGTTTAGAGAAAGACAATCAGTCATTTAAGTTAAAGCCCATTTCACTAATAAATAAGTCCATAGGTGTCATTACAGAGTATTGTAAGGTGAGGTAGTGATGTCACCTGGAGGAAATGGATGTGGTCCTCTGTGTGTGAGAACTTCCTTATCTCAACATCTCTCCTCCTTAGCTCAAACACCTCATGCTCCAGTTGCTTCAAGACTCCTTCAGCCAGACTCACTTGAGTCTTCTCCTGAGCTCTGATCAGCTCCTTCACCTCAGAGCGTCTTCTCTTAATGGAGCGTATCAGCTCAGTAAAGACCCTGTCACTGTCCTCCACTGCTGCCTGAGCAGAGCGCTGTTGGGATACACAGAAAGAGGAGGGCTCCATTTAACAAGTTAATTCACTTACCGGGAACAGACAGCCTGGAAATATTGCATTTCAACCAAGGGGCAAACTCTGAGGCTGAAAAATGACAATCCGGAAGTACCAAAAAATGCAATTCATCGAATGGCCACTTGAGGCTGGCTGCAAAAAGGAGCAACTTCAATAGACCTCTATGGCAAAATGCCCAACTTTACAGTAGAAATAAACATGTTTATAGCCTGGTTAAAAAAATGGTTTTGGTGAATATTGCTTATTTCGTGTCACCTCTGGGGGGATGAATTTTTTTCATAACGCATCCGTTTAAATTATAAGTTTTATAATTAGGGGGCACGGCCTAAGTCAAAGTCAAAGTCAAAGTGGTTTATTTATCATATGCATTGAACAACATACATCATCCTATGCAGAGAAATTCTTATTGACATGGCTCGTCGATTCTATGCAGTGGGCTTAAAAACAAGAATTACAACAATATAGAATTTTAAAATAGGAATGACAATAGTAATAATAGTAATAGTAATAATGATAATAATAAAACG
>JACXGM010007399.1:0-30741 GCA_016801145.1 Umbra pygmaea
TTAACAAGGAAGCCAAAATTCTCCCATACAGGGGATTTAAATGACGCGGGACGTCCAAGCTCCTCCGTTCCTCCGCTCGCCATGACCATGCTGTGAGCGGACTGAACATGCGCAAATCTTTTTTATTTCAGTAATCAATCCGCGGATCACGTGTGTCCCGAACCGAAGATATTGATCCGAACGGATCACGGATCAATGATGATCCGTTGCACCACTACTATACTGCCTCAAGTATTCGAGGGTTTGAGACTATATTTGGGTTAAACACATCCTATTGAACATGTCTCCATAGCACAGGTTTCAGCACAAGGAATAGTTTAAATGAGACAATATATTCATAACATTTAATGTACTGCATATCTTTAACAATTGTTATTAAAAACATTAATCTTTTTTTCCTATCAAACTATTTTAATAGTTCCTTAAACACACAACAGAATATGATTTGATTATAATTTACTAGCTTTTAAATGAATTTACAACGATTATTTCATGCATTGGAATGAGCGTTATTAATCTGAAAAAAGATCTGCGTTCGACTATAAAAAAAACTCTGCATTCGTGTAGCTAGCACAATACAGTTTAAACGTTTCTCAGTTCCTCTTCCCAGAGAACTACATCTTCCCCTTCCTAGTTTGCTCAGGACTACAATTCTATTTAATTTTTTAAGGGTTGAAAGAAATTAATTTGTTTGTTCATTATGATTTTTGTTGGAACACCAATAAACAAGACTGAGTAAGTAAAAGTAGTGCTATTGTTTAAATCTTTAATAAATGCAGGAATACTAATAAATAACTTAAAAAACAAGCCTATCCACTGTCTATGGCTTTAGTACTGAACCGTGGCATGTCATGGCACCACCACAGTACTTGCTTAGGTTTATGTATTACAAAAAAGTCCCACTGTCATCTAGATTAACTACTCGTATAGTTCTGACAATCAGATTGGTTTCACAGGTTCTGGGCACCGAAAAATAGCCTTTGAACTCAAGCCAAACAACCCCCATAAGCTTTTTTCCCTTGTTATAACATTGGTCGAGTGGCTTAGTGCAGGCGCTAATAGAACCAAGCGTGTATATGCTGTCAAGAGCATGCCAAATGTGTAGGTGGTAGTATAACGAAAGGCTGAAGCCTACGTTAGCCAATCAGATTCCAAAAATAGCCAAATGAAAATGTAAACATAGGTCGCACATTTGGCACAGGTGCATGTTCTGGCGCATACTGTGACGTCGGCTGCCTAAACCCCTGTTTTCCTTCGTTTACATACCAACGGAGTGTTCAAAAATCTCCACTTTGGCCAGAGTTTTTAGAAAGAATCGTTTTCAAGGGCGAATTCTCTGTTTGCGTGTAAACGAAGGGCACAAACGAAGGGATATATCTCATTTTTTCGAAATAACCGTCCGTGTACGTGTAAACGGGATCTTAAACCAAACCATGTCCACACTATCGACGTTGCACCCTTTTTAACAACACATTTTTTGCTTGCTGCTGCGTGGATAATTCTACCTGCACCCTCCATTGTTTTTTTTCACAGTTTATCTAACTTCCAGGTGTTTGTTTCTCACGTGTGTTTGTGTGTGTCACGCAGTGGGCATTAAGATTTTAGGGGCGCAGTTTATTTCTAAAATAAGATTATTCTCAGTTGTTGCAGCTGGCGGAATGACAGATGAAAAAAATACCGGTAACGAATATAGCATACCGCTACATACATGAATACCGGTATATCGTTTTTTCCGGTATACCTCCCAGCCCTAGATGGGGACTACATCCTTCCCCGTCTTTGAGACACCTCCCCTTTTGAAGCTCCAAAGAGGGCACCCAGTCCCTGTTCCAAGACGGTGGCTCCCAGCCCCAGTCCCAAGAAGGCCACCCAGAGTTCCAAGATGGCTACCAGCCCTGATTCCAAGATGGCTACCAGACCCAGTTCCAAGAAGGCTACCAGCCCCAGTTCCAATAAGGCTACCAGCCCCAGTTCCAGGAAGGCTACCAGCCCCAGTTACTGGAAGGCTACCAGCCCCAGTTCCAGGAAGGCTACCAGCCCCAGTTCCAGGAAGGCTACCTGCCCCAGTTACAAGATGGCTACCTGCCCCAGTTACAAGATGGCTACCTGCCCCAGTTACAAGATGGCTACCAGCCCCAGTTCCAGGAAGGCTACCAGCCCCAGTCCGAAGAGTGCTGCTACCAGCCCCAGTCCACAGAGTGCTGCTACCAGCTCCAGTCCAAAGATGGCCGCCTGCCTGTTTCCCACTATGGCTGCCTACTCGTTTCCCTGGTGGGCCGCCTGTCCGAGCCATATATATGAAGAGAGCGATGACGGGGAGATGCCAAACCTTATAAGTGGGTCAGCGTCGTCTGACGAGGAGGAAAAGGAAACCCCTTCTGTAGGGGTTTGACGCGCTTCCACTCCACCGCCACAAGAGGCCGCTGTTATCGCTCAAGTTCCCAGACCAGCAGAGGTCGCCCAAGTGCCCAGACCAGCAGAGGTCGCCCAAGTGCCCAGACCACCAGAGGTCTCCACCTTGCCCAGACCACCAGAGGTCTCCACCACGCCCAGTCCACCAGAGGCCGCTGTTTCCGCCCAAGCCTCCCGGCCACAAGAGGCCGCTGTTTCCGCCCAAGCCTCCCGGCCCCAAGAGGCCGCTCACGCCCAAGCCTCCCGGCCACAAAAGGCCGCTCACGCCCAAGCCTCCCAGCCACAAGAGGCCGCTATATCACCATCAGCCGAGCCTGAGCCTTGCCTTGTCCCCGAGCCTGAGCCTTGCCTTGTTCCTCCTATAGTCCCCGTGCCAGTGCCTGACTCAGTCCCGGTGCCTGCCCTAGTTCCCGAGCTGGTGTCTGCCTCTATGCCATTGCCTACACCAGTCCCTGTGCCATTGCATGTTCCATTTCCTGAGCCTTTCCCGGTCACTGAGCCTTTCCCCGTCACTGAGCCTGCCCTTTTCCCAGAGCCTGCTCTGACTTCCAAACCTGAACCTTTTATTGTCCCAGTGCCATTGCCTGCCCCTGTCCCAGTGCCATTGCCTGCACCTGTCCCGGTGCCTTTGGCTGCCCCTGTCCCGGTGCCTTTGGCTGCCCCTGTCCCGGTGCCTTTGGCTGCCCCTGTCCCGGTGCCTTTGGCTGCCCCTGTCTCGGTGCCTTTGGCAGCCCCAGTCACCGTACCCTTGCCTGTCGCTGTGCCCTTGCCTGTCGCCGTGCCCTTGCCTGTCGCCGTGCCCTTGCCTGTCACCATGCTCTTACCTGTCACCGTGCCCTTGCCTGTCACCGTGCCCTTGCCTGTCACCATGCCCTTGCCTGTCACCGTGCCCTTGCCTGTCACCGTGCCCTTGCCTGTCACCGTGCCCATCCCTGTCCATGACCCTGCCCTGGTGTCTGCCCCTGTCCCCGTGCCGGTTCCTGCCCTAGTCCCCGCTCCGGTCCTCTGGCCTGCACCTACCCTGGTCTCTGTGTCCCTCTCTGTGTCTGTCTGTTTGTCTGTGCAGTGTCCTTCCAGGTTCCTGTGTCTGCTGTGGTTCCGGTGCCTGGTCCACCTTTGCCTTGGCCCTCGACGCCCCCTCCGACCTGGCCGCCTCCCGCGGGGCCATTGTCTCCTCCTTTAACGGCCCGGACTCTGCCTCTGGTGCCGCCTGCCTGGCCTCCGCCTCGGCCTTCGCTTCTGCCTTGCTCGGCCGGACCTCCGCCTGCCCGGACTCAGCCATCCAGCCCGTCGCTGCTGCCTCCATCCTCCGGACTGCCGTTGCTGCTTCGTCCCTCCGGTCCGCTGCTGCTGCCTCCGCCCTCCGGCCCGCCTTTGCTACTTTGTCCCTCCGGTCTGCCGCTGCTGCCTCCGCCCCCTGCCCCGCCAAGCCTCCCTCCACCTGCCTGTTCTGCTCATCTACTTCGCCCTGGGGAGCCTCCGCCGCTCTGGTTTCTGCCGCTACGGTCTCCTGCCTGGGTCTTCTGTCGCCTGGTGTCCGGTGGCGTTTTGCTGTTTGGCACCTCTGGAGCTGCGCCTTGGGGGGGGGGATTCTGTAACGTTTCTCAGTTCCTCTTCCCAGAGAACTACATCTTACCCTTCCTAGTTTGCTCAGAACTACAATTCCTATTCCCCAGTTCATCTTCCCTGTGAACTACAGCTTCCCTGGTCTTGCCTCCTCAGGACTACAATTCCCATAGCCCGGACTCAATCACCCTAATTCTGTACACCTGCACTCACCCAGTCCATATATAAAGCAGACACACTCCATTGCCTCTTCGCTAGGTATTGTGAGTATATATTTAATTCATTACTGAGCATTATATTCCTGTATTGTTGTTCCGGTCTGACATTTTGCTTTGTTTATGAATTTCTGCGTTGAATTATCCCCTGTACCTTTGCCAATGCTATTCTGGACTGACCCCTGCTCTGTTGATGAATTATTCTGCCTTGGATTATCTTCTGTGCCGTTGCCTTTGACAAAGATTATAAGAATAAACACAGTTATTTTCATACCTTGGAAGTATCATTACAACAGTGTTGCTGAAACAATGGTAATCAAAGAGGACATGTCCGGGGAAAAGAGGACGTATGGTCACCCTTCCTGTTTCATTGTCCTCGAAAATTTCTTCAATACCCCAGTCTTCCTCTACAGCCATACTTGGTTGCCTCTCCTCAGACAGGCAATTTTATGTAGCATGTACAGCACATGAAACTACAATGTAATCTACAAATATGCTGTCCCTTCCCTCTAATCCATACCGCTCAAGCAGGTAGTTGTCAGAAAAAGCCAATGGGTCTGCCCTGTCCTTGAAAGTACACTCTCTTTGAAATGCCCTGTATATGATTATTGCTACCTCATCTACCACCTTACAAATGAAAGGACACGCTATGATTATGCATCTGACACATATGGTTTGAGCTCCCTATTTATAGACATTTAATTTATTCATTACAACGATCACACCAACTAAACAAATGTAACTTCAGTTTTTTGCATTTGTTACACTTTTTGTATATTCAAATGTATTACATTTATTATTAAAGTGCATTTGCTATCATTTTTGGACTTATAATGGTTACATGATATGAAATGGCAGCATGCCAGAGAGTCTGGTGTAATATCATCACATTCCAAGCACGGGTCAGTGTTAACGGTATTCTGGATACGCATCAAGCTAGGCTTAGCCTGACAATTAGCCTGCCCTGGATCAGGTTAGTTTCCCAGCGTAAGTTGCCAGGGTAACTAAGTTTGAACTATTTTCAGTTAGCTTTATGGAACGGAATTCACTGAAAATAAGCCTGACTAACCAAATAAAGCCTGGCTTGTTTTCTAAACTAGTTTAATGGAACACCCCTCTGGTCTAACGGGGAGGTGTGTTCAGGATAATTCTGGGTGTATTGCTATCTTGAGGCATTGGAAAGTGATTGCGCCATTGACCAAACAAAACCTGGTCTAAAGTCAATGACGCAGCACTTCATAGTTATTTTAACAGCAAATTAGTAAAATGCACCTATGGCATAGGCACAGCGCGTGCACACTATGCTTGTTGCACACACACAGGGAAGCGCAGCAGCACACAAACATGCAAAAGATTACAAATAAAAAAATTACGGTGCAAATCCGCCGTCATAATAGCAATGCGCGACAGTTACAAACGCGCCTGGCTCTTAAAGGGAATGGGAGATTAATCTCTGATGTTACGCCCAAAACACGCCCATGAATTAATGAAGACACTTAGTACAACCCTTTTAGACCATGTGCCCGGCTCATGGAACCTTTTATCCGCTGTCAAAATAGCAAAAGTGGATTTAGACACGCCCAAAGCGCACTTGCGCCATGCGCTTCACGCCATGCACTTAGATAATTAAAATAGGGCCCTATGCATCTCGTCCACTTGACACATTAAAAAATTCCAAAAAGAAAATCCTGTATAAAGCCACATAGATTGTCCACATACAGGTCCTTCTCAAGAAATTAGCATATTGTGATAAAGTTAATTATTTTCCATAATGTAATGATACAAATTAAACTTTCATATATTTTAGATTCATTGCACACTGAAATATTTCAGGTAATTTATTAATTTAATACTGATGATTTTGGCATACAGCTCATGAAAACCCAAAATTCCTCCCTCTGGTCTAAAGATCATTCCCAATGCACCGGGGCAGGGAATGGGACATCTGCCTTGGGTAGGTTGCCTTCTTTCTGACGGGATGTTAAACAAGTGTCTTGAATCTCTGTGGGAAATTGTGATGGCCAATTCAGAACTTTCAGCTTTTTCTGCTGTAACCACTAGAGGGTCAACTTTGCCTTGTGCTTAGGGTCATTGTTGTGCTGGAATGTCCAAGAGCATTCCATGCGCAGCGTTTGTGCTGAAGAGTGCAAATTGTCTGCCAGTATTGTCTGATAACATAGTGCATTAATTTCCCCCAAAACATCAGTTAGCCACCACCATGCGTCACAGTGGGGATGGTATACTTTTCACTATAGGCCTTGTTAACCCCTCTCCAAACACAGTGCTTATGGTTGTAATCACAAAGTTCTATTTTGGTCTCATCACTCCAAATTACAGTGTGCCAGAAGCTGTTAAGCATGTCTAGGTTGTTGTCGGGCATATTGTAACCAAGCTTTTTTTGGCACTGGTGCAGTAAAGGCTTCTTTCTGGCAACTCAACCATGCAGCAAGTTTTTGTTCAGGTATCGTCATATTATGTTTTTTGAAACAACCAGACTGTCTTTTTCCAGAGCAGCCTTTATGTCTCCCGAGGTTACCTGTGGATTTTTCTTTGTATCCCGAACAATTCTTCTGGCAGTTTTGGCTGACATCTTTCTTGGTCTACCTGACCTTGGCTGGGTATCAAGAGATTCCAGAATCTTCCTCTTCTTAATAAGTGATGGTTTTCATTTTTTATTATTATTATTTTTTAACCTTACTTAACCAGGAAAAATCCCATTGACACGCAAAGTTTATTTTTCAATGGTGACCTGGCCAAGAAGCCAGCAATAATTAACAATCAGTCAATACACATTAAGGTTTAAAAACATGTAACAGTAAAGTACAACACAACACCTGAACCAATTTAAGGAAAACAATTACACTCTAACAGCATTCTTCAGTATAGTTTTAAATACATTTAATGGTAGTAAGCATAGAAATAGAATAGATAGGCCATTGAACTGCTTGGTGTGGTCATTCGATTAGTACACAACAAAATGGCGATTGTTGTTAGTTGTCACGGTGACAACACGCGAATCGGTTTAATTTGTAAGTAGGCCGCTAGATCTTTGCAATGGAATGGTACACGTAAAAATGGCTGCCGCTCTGACCAATCTGCGACATTGATTTTAATTGGAATGGCATTTCTAATCATTACATTTCTATGGTAGTAACCTATTCAGATGAGGCATGGCTTGAAGGCTATTTCATGCCTATGGAACACTGTAAGAGAAGGCAGTCCTGCCAAGTACTGTAAATGATCTAGGGGCATTAAGTAATATCAATACAGCAGACCGAGTATGAGTGTTAGTGATAATGGAGACCAGGATACAAAGATACAGAGGGAGATTACCCAATAGGTCTTTGTAGGTGAATATATACCATTGTGGCTTTCTGCGTGTGTACAGTGACGTCCAACCTAACATTTGGTTTAAGGTACAGTGGTGGGTGAGTGACTTGGTATCTGTGATAAAGCATATGGAACCATGATAAAGAGTGCAGTTTTTGCAAAACAAACGAGGCTGCATACATATACAGTATGTCCCCATAGTCAATTACAGACAGAAAATGGACCTGAAGAAGACGCTTTTGAGCGATAGATTTTTTGTGGGGGAAAAAACTTTCAATTTAAGGTTTTTAAAGTTTCTTGATTGATACTGGCTGGCATTTACAAGGCTTTGGATATCTTTTTATATCCATTTCCAACTTTATGCAGTTCCAGTACCTTATTGCGCAGGTCTTTTGATAGTTATTTTCTGCTCTCCATGGCCCAGAATGCTCACCACACATCAACTATTAGGTGGAGAGGTGAGTAGTTATATACAGTTCTGATCACAAGTTTGCATACCCTGGATTGTATAACATGGATTGTAGCCCTAAAGTAAACAGTTGGCCGTTTGGTAAAAGAAAAGCATCAGATAGCCGAGAAGACTGATGACCTCGAATCGGCAGACGTCCAGCGGTTGAGGGGGATAGCTTTAAACCATGCATCTTCTTCTAGTTGAGGGGCAAACACTGTTCACCTGGCAACACTATATTATGCCAGCGACACAAACTTGGATTTGTACTTGCTATTACAACGGAGCTTTTACCGTGTTAGAGTCGAAGTGAGACATCTGTTCAGATGCACTGGAGCACCTACCTATTTGTATACAAAAATGTACCTGCTGTTTCCAGTCAAGGTTGAATGGGGACTTGGGGCTGGGTTTGGGGGTGCTGTGAGCCAAGGTTGCAGATGTGACAAAGCGTGGACTATTGTCATACCATAAACAAAAAGACTGCGTCCTGGTTAGGCACACCATTTAAAATCATGGGTTAGCTATACTTCTATTGTGTAATTCTTCCCCCTTTTTTTCTATTTTTTATTGTTGTGAGATTTCATTATTTCTTATTGGTCTTTATATACTGTATACTGTATACAGTGGGTACAGAAAGTATTCAGACCCTTTTAAATTTTTCACTCTTTGTGTCATTGCAGCCATTTGATAGAATCAAAAAAGTTTTTTTTATTTCTCATTTATGTATACTCAGCAAACCATCTTGACAGAACAATACAGAAATATTTGTAAATTTATTAAAAAAGAAAAACTGAAATATCACATGGTCAGAAGTATTCAGACCCTTTGCTCAGTATTGAGTAGAAGCCCCCTTTTGAACTAGTACAGCCATGAGTCTTCTTGGGAATGATGCAACAAGTCTTTCACACCTGGATTTGGGGATCATCTACCCTTCTTCCTTGTAGATCCTCTCCAGTTCCATCAGGTTGGATGATGTACGTTGGTGGAAAGCCATTTTCAGTTCTCTTCAAAGATGCTCAATTGGGTTTATGTCAGGGCTCTTGCTGGGCCAGTCAAGAATGGTCACAGAGTTGTTCCGAAGCCACTCCATTGTCTTGTTGGAAGGTGAACCTTCGACCCAGTCTGAGGTCCTGAGCACTCTGGATGAGGTTTTCTTCCAGGATATCTCTGTACTTGGCCCCATTCACCTTTCCTTCAATTGCAACTGGTTGTCCTGTCCCTGAAGCTGAAAAACAGCCCTACAACATGATGCTGCCACCACCATGTTTCACTGTTGGGATTGTATTTGGCAAGTGATGAGCAGTGCCTGGTTTTCTCCACAAATATGTCACATCCTGCCCAGCAGATGGCAGGTGTGATCAGGTACTAAGACCATGGACTCATGTATTTAGTTATTTGTATGTTTAGTTGTTTATTGGACCAGTGCTTATGTACTGTTGATTTAGTTATTGTAGGTATAATATGAGTATTGTGTGTGAGTATGATGGGTGCTATAATTAAGTGTGCTGTGTAGTGCCTTCCACTCTTTCACCTGGTACTGGTAGGGACTAAATGCACCTAATCATCAGATTCTTTCCAGCTGGTCAATCGGTCCCGATATCTAGCCAGGTGATTGAGAGGAAGGCGCGATTCATTATTATATTGTCACGTTGGTGTATGTGCAAGAGAAGTTGAAGGTAAAAAACTATATTTCTATCTTCAGTAAACTATATTTACATCTTTAGTAACCAGCATTTGTGCTTCAGGTCTTAGAAACATTTACTCATAACTTGAGCCTGGCTCAAACCACATCCTTTACAGAAGCAGTGCGCCAGAGTTAAGAGACAAAAATAAAGATATGTTTATTCCAGAAAGCATTCTGCCAACAAGTAAATGTGAGTTTGGCTTTAACTGTTTCACTATTCCAAGTGTACAGGCAGCATTATGTCAGGTTCCAGTTCAGAGAAGGTTCCCTAATGTAATAGTAACCATATGTACTCGATTTACACCAGCATTTCTGTCTATCACATTTCCTTTTTAGATCAGCCTTTCAACTAAGCAGAATCCACAATAGGAAAGATTGACAACTGTGCTATCCAGTCCCTCTAAGGTCTGAGGAATCATCTGAGAATATAATCCAGATGGAGGAAGGAACAATAGCAATTATGAGAATACATATGGACAGAAATCTGTCTGCATGCCCGTGGACATTATTATTTCCCTTATGGAATTTTTCCCCAGTTTTTTTTAAGAGACACATGAATATAGTAACAATTCTGCTACTGTTATGATTTCATACCTATCTATATCTTCTTTTTATGATTGTGTGTTGTTCTTGTTTGTATATATATATATATATGTTTATATATATATCGGTATGTTGTAGTTATTCATATTTTGTACACATGGCTTGCCTGAAAACCCTTTAGTGTGGACTTCTTATAGTTTGATTGAAATAAAAATCTACAACTTCAGTTCATTGAATATATATATACATAGTGTTTAACAACTGTATGTATTTTACACAGTAGACATAAATCATCTTTAAACACTTGAATAGTGGTTAATAGGGCTGGGATTTTATCTCACTGGACCCCAGGGCTGTCCTGGCTCTCTGGTATTACTCCTCTGGCCATGAAGCAGAGAAAAGATTAGGAATCCTCGGTATGGAGGAAAGAGAAGCGTTTGCTGATTTTCTTTTGGACCTCTCCCTCACTCCCTCCCTCTCTCCTCCATTTCCTCTCTCCCTCTCGATATCGCTGATATTAGATTCCACTGGCTTGTGAACGGGCTGTCACAACGACATTCACAAGCAACTTTATTCATGCCCCCACCACAACTTGAGGAGAAGACGTTTATAACACACCCTGGTTATGTTTGAATTGTCTACACTCAGTAGATGTAGGTCCAGGGCCATAGCATTTTCCTGTGAGGAGAGGTCTCTGGTTGTCTAGCATTTCCCTTTCGCTCTCCCTTTTCCGACTCTTCCTTTGAGAAATACGTTTTCACAACAGCTTCCCAAATTAGCTGGAAATTAAAGCATTTCTCCATCACAGGTACTCTCTCAACCTCCTACATTTATTCGTTTACATTTTTGTCATTTAGCAGACACTCTTACAGTGAATACAGTGACATTGTCATGGAGCAACTTGGGGTAAGGTGCCTTGCACAAGGACACAACACCATTTGGCACAGCTTGGAATCGAACCCGGCAACCTTCCGACTACAAGTCTGACTCCCTAACCTCTGGAGCCATCAGCACCACTCTCTCTTCTGCCTTCCTACCTCTCTCTCTCTCACACACGCACCTTCCTCTTTTTCATCTTCTTCTTCTACTCTCATTACATCTCACTTTTCTAATCCCCTCACTTCCTTCATCACATATACTACTACTACGTGTACTAAATGTCAGTCCTCCAATGCAGTACAGCAGCGTTTTGTAGAACCACAAGGACCCTGTGACCCCGCCTAGCCACCGAGCTGCTGCTATAAAAAGCCCTCCAGCTCTCGTCCAAACCCAGGAAAATCACAAGCTCCAGCTGTCACTCTGACTTAAACCTTTGTACACTTCTACCAAAGTCTCGCTCTGTGGTAGTAGGAAGATTGCAAACGTTGTCGAGCGAGGAATGTTGCATCTATACTAGACCGGCTGTATAGTTTTTTTATTCTCTGAATGTTCAATGAAAGTTATTTTTTAGTCTAGAAATAAGCTTAATTTTGGTCCGGGAAACCATTCCAAACATTCTAAAAAAATATGCTGTGTTGTTTATTTGAACCAGCTGTTCTGTTTGAGCTGTTGAGTCACTTGGGTGGGTTGTAGGGCCTGGGTTATTAAGAAATTACTTAGTGGCTCAGATCAGAAGAATGGATTCAGTAGTTTAGTAAAGCATGGCTTTCATGGCTACCTGAGAGATGTAAATCCTTGTAAATATTTTGTATTTCCTAACAATATTTAGGGCAAATGTGATGGGCAGAGGCAGTATAAGGGAAATGTTACTAGCTAGCTCAATGATTTTCAATGATAATTTTTTGTGATTTAATTTATAACCGTGAAGCACTGGGGATATTTACTCCAGAAAAAAATGGTCAGAAACCTAATGCTGTATCTAGTGCTTTGTTTTTTTGAACAAAAACAGATGATGCAGCTTTCTGGTAAAATCTCAAAAAAAAGAGAGAGCTTGGACATATTAGTCTAGGCATCAGTACTACAATAAAAGTAGCTGGTTTGTCAGAATTTTTGCTAGTTAACTAGAGTACATGACGGATTCAGAAGGAAAGATACCCCTTGTCAGTACAGCACATGTATGTATGTCTCCATGTTTTGCTGTCTGTGAGTGGATGAGATTTGCAAAAGGTGTCTTACTACCTGAACTTGTTTTGCAAAAAGAGTGGTTGATTTGACAATTGGTTTTCTGCATATTACACTCTGAACTGTTAAAATACTAAGACAATAAACATGGGTTTAGGCCACTGAGCATTTGGTTCATACAGTTCAGACTGTAATATGCAGAAAACCACTTGACAAACAAAAGGAATTTGTGGAGTCAAACAGGTTTGCAGTGCAAATCTTAACACACACAACATATATCAACAAGTAACAATGAGTGAAAACACAGATCAAACACTTCAATGCCAGACTGATAAATGAAATTACCAACAGGTGTGAATGGTGAACAGACAATACAAGCGACGTATTGGTTAATGATGAGGTCATAGATATAAAGCGGCACATTTACCAGATCGGTCAATCAAGGGCACTGATTAGATGCTCTGCCATGACTGTACCCACCCCAATGGGGTGACTCCAGCCACGCAAAATGCACAGAAGGGAGAGGGTCAGGATGCACTGGTAGCTAGGGCATATGCATCTGGCACCGGGAAAGTTGGTGTAGCCCGAGGCTCTGGTGAAGGGGGCAGAACCCCTGCCTCTTGTGTGGGGGGCCGGGCATCTGGCACTGGCAAGGTGGGCTGGGCCTCCGGCACTGGCTTGGTGGGTAGGGCCTCCAGGACTGGCAACGTGGTAAGGGTAGGGCCACATGCACAGACATAGAGGGCAGAGCTACTGGCATGGGTGTAAAAGGCTGCAGACCAGACCAGCAAGGCTGGAACTGTAGGGGCACCAGAAGGAAGTCCATTAGCAATGGGCCAGTGTCCAGGAGCTGCACCAGCTGGCTAGGCTGGCTATGCTGCCTAACCTGCCTAGCTAAAGGAACAGGAGGTAGAGCGTCCACTAGCCGGCTAACCTGCCTACCCAACGAAAAAGGTAGGAAAGGGTCCGAGAGCCGACTTACCTGCCTAGCTAACGGAACAGGTGGTACAGGATCTGCTAGCCAGCTAACCTGCCTACCCAACGAAACAGTTGGGAAAGAGTCCGCAAGCCGGCTAACCTGCCTAACCAACGGAACAGGTGGTAGAGGGTCCGCTAGCTGGCTAACCTGCCTAGACAACGGAACAGATAGGAGAGGGTCCACCAGCCAACTAACCTGACTAGCTAACAGAACAGGTGGTGGGTATGCCTCTAGCTAACTTAAGTCATGGCTAAGGGGTACAGGATAATGTCCCCCTCACCATCTTCCTTTTCCTTTGTAGAGGAGTAAGAGTCAGCGTCATCTGGGCCCAAGGTAAGCCCATCCAGGGATTTCCTATCCAAAAACCTGTCACTGTAGTGGTCCTTCTACTCTGACTTGATCTGCACTGCACACAGACAATACAAGCTATCGATTGGTTAAAGATGATGCCATATGAAAGTCCGGGTGAAGCAGCACATTTAACAGATCAGTTCATCATGGGCAATGATTACACCCTCTGCTGCAGCCTAAACTGTGACAGCTGACATGGTGCTTGAACACCCTTACAAGATGACGTGTGTGTTCTGGAGTCAAAGTATTTTTATCTGTACGGCTGAGGGACTATAAAAGCTCTTTCTAGTCTTTCCTTTCATTGAACATGCGTGGGTCTATGTTTAATCTGGCAATGTTATATTTAAGGAACTATTTCATTTTAACCATCTTGAATGTGCATATCTTTCTCTTAAATTGCAATGTGCAGGTTGGACACCTCAATACAGCATAGTGTACATTAATGATAAACAAATAGATTGGAGAAATAGATTACTGCCAAAAACGATATTTAGAGATAATATTGTGATTAAAAATAACATCTGCATCTATAAATCACTGACCGGAAGTGACATAATGCAAGGGTGTCTGGTCAAGTTCATGCTCAAATGACTATGGACGGGGATGACGAAACCGAGCTCTTACGATTATGACTACTGTAAAACTTTCACTGTATCTCGCTCTGTCTCTCACCACTGCTCTAACTACATTGGAAAAACGCTATGAGAGAACAGAGCACGAGCTCGTATTTGCCTCTGCCTAAGTCATATGACGCGTTGCTAGAGCCTGGCTTATAATGGGCACAGTATCCTAATTTAGGTTTTGTGTAACAGCAATTCCTACATGTGTTTTTGAAAGACCTCTTCCGACAATATTATGTATTAATTCAGTTATCAATTCAACCTGCACATTGCTCTTTAAGTAGTGTTTGAAAAGAAGAACATAAAAAGAAGTTTCAGTTGTGCAGTTTAAATGATGCCACATGGGCATTACGTGAGTTTGTATATCTGCATGACAGGATAAGTGGTTGCTAACTAGTCTTTGTAAGCTTCAATCCATTTAACTCTGATATCAGTTTCTTTAAACTTTTTCTTACAATATGTTTCCCTCCAAACACTGTTTCCCTCGAATTATATGAATCTTGTTTATTTTTAATATAATCTTAATTAATTAAATTCCCTAATTCTCTAATACAGTGGCGTTCATTATAAAGCCTAACGAGACCAGGAAATCCCTGCAGAAAGAACCACCCCCTCCATTTGCATCAGTCATGGGACTTCCCAGCTACTGCTTAGCTAGGAACCTAGATTGTGGTGGTCAGTGTGGTGCAATGAAAGAGCACCTTATCCTACTACACCTCCTGGGAGGCTAATGAACAGTATTCAAACAGGTGTTCTGCTTGTCCGTGTTGCACTGTTGGGTTGGTGAGTAAACTGTAATGGCTCCAATGTGCAAAGGTAAGGTAAGGTGGAGCTAATGTGGTCCTTGATCATCCTCTCAAAGTGCTTCATAATGAGAGTGATACATGGAGATAGTCATGTAGGCAAGTTAGCTTTGTTTGTCTTTGTACAGGGACAATAGTAGACATCTTAAAGCATGGAGTGACTGCTTTAAGTGCACTGGTTGTAATATTGTTTTTAGCTTTGATCCATTTAGCCAGAAATAAAATAAAGAACAAATTCTGCAAATATTGACTTTGAATTCTTTTTTGCAAGCGTGCATCTCCTTTGTATGTGTGTGAATTACCAGTGTACACAGAAAATCTGCCATAACGTTATGACTACTGGCAGGTGAGGTGAATAAAACTGATCATCTCGTTATCATGGCACCTGTTATTGGGTGGGATATATTAGGCAGCAAGTGAACATTTTGTCATCAAAGTTGATGTGTTAGAAGCAGGAACAATGGGCAAGTTTAAGGATGTGAGCAACTTCGACAAGGGTAAAATTGTGATGGCTAAACGACTGGGTCAGAAAATCTCCGAAACTGCAGTTCTTGTGGTTTTCCGGGTCTGCAGTGATCAATACCTATCAAAAGTGGTCCAAGGAAGGAAAAGCGGTGAACTGGCGACAGTGTCATGGGTGGCCAAGGCTCATTGAAGCATGTGGGGAGTGACGGCTGGCCTGTGTGGTGCGATCCAACAGATGTCAAGTTGACTCCATGCCTCGATGCGTCTGGGCTGTTTTGGTGGCAAAAGATGGACCTATATATTATTAGGCAGGTGGTCATAATGTTATGGCTAATCGGTGTATATTCATGTGGTTGCCCACCGTGTGTGTCACAACTTAATTTCTTTTCCACTCTGTACCATACGTATAGACATCATAGTGCTCCTCCGTCGGTCTTTCTGACTGACTTGCTGAATAGGAGGCAAGAGAAAATACTACATCCCAAATGGCCCCCTATTCAGTATGTAGTGCACTAGCATACAATGGCCTGTAGAAGATGAGGGTGCCATTTGGTACAGTACATACCCATTGTCTGCACCAGAGGCTCAGCTGGAAGGACGAATAATTAAAGTTGAAATACATAAAAATCTCATAAATGTTCTCATAAAGTGTGCACACCAAGGGATCAAGATTGCTTTGGTAATAGGAACAGCATGATTTGTTCCAGAATGAATAGAACAAGGAAGGTCTACCATGGCAACTGGACTGGTAAACTTATGGGTACACTCACAATAGATGCGGTAAAGAGATTTATGGAACCTGATGAAGAAAATGGAATTATATATCAATCTATGTGGTAAAGAAGCCATGGGGGAAAATGGCTAACCTAGTCAATGCCTATCAGTTAACACACATTTATGTTATTAATTGTGTGTGTATTTAGTTTTTCTATTTGTCACATGCAGAGAAATCCAGATGTAATCGTGTGTAAAGTGAAAATCTTCAGCATTGGCTCCATGCAATATTCTTTCACTTTGATTATGTATAAATCTGAAGATGATGCTGGTTTGGATGCAACTCAATGTTCATGTCATTGTCACCATTCCACTTTTTTACTGCAAACAAATACTTTAACTTCAACCATCGCTTTCTGAAGACAAGCTATTCTACCAACTTATACTAAAAGGAAAAAAACACTTGAAAATTAAGTGTAAGTAACTAAAGTAAAAACAACTCCATATTACAGTTTTTATGGATTGCTTAAATACTACAATCAGGCTTTTGAATTAACAAAAAACAACGACATTTATCGAAAGGCACACCCATATTCCCAAACTGTGAACACTAGTCCCTTGTTTTGACATGAGTCAGATTTGTTGAACTGTCACTGCAAAACTCTACCCGCAAACCCCTTAGTTTCTCATTGCCTAAACCATGTGGTTATTCAGAAAGCACTAGCTTTCAATATTCAGTCAGCACAGCTTGAGCACAATTAGCGCACAATTGCCCAGGTGGAAGCACAACGAGTCAAAATGGAAGACACCAATCAGAACCTTCAATAGACAGATAAAAGGGCCAGAGTCAATTCATTCAGGTTTGGGAACAATAGATCCAGAGAGACGTGAAGGAAGAGGACACCGGAGAGGAGGAAAAGGAGTAGGGAGATGAGGAAGAGGAGCAAGAGTAGGAAGAGGAGGAGTAGGAGGTGGAGGAGGAGTAGGGAGAGGAAGAAGAGGAGGAGGAGTAGGAAGAGGAAGGGGAAGTGCAGGGAGACAAGTAGTCTGGGATGAAATTGGTGCCACTCTAGTTGACCATGTCCTTGTGCATGGTGTGACTATGAGGTAGGTTGGGGCAGAATCATGTTTTGTTGTTGTTTGGTGTATTGTTTGGTGTATTGTATTAAATAAAAAATGGTAATGTATTAATTTGTTGTGTTATTTTTTGTGTTCATCATGTGAACAGGCTTTTGAGGGAGAGAACCTCATGCAACATAACTTATTACCGGTTTTGGTAGTTTTTTTCACATCGGTGTGTAAGACTAAGTTGTAGTTTGTGTGTTAGTAGTATTGTTTTGAATTTATCTCATCGGTGTGTAAGACTAAGTTCTAGTGTGTGTGTTTGTAGTATTGTTTTGAATTTATCTCATCGGTGTGTAAGACTAAGTTGGTGTGTGTGTGTGTTTTTGAGGGCTTGTGTGTCCTGTCTGAGGGCAAATGTTGAGACTGACATACCTCGACTCGCCATAATAGAGAAAAAAACATTTTGATCCAAAAGGTTTGAGTGAGACGAATGAGGACAAGTTTTCCATTTTCTTCCCACTCACAGGACACATTTTTTATCCTCCCTGCCTTTTGATAATTTTGAAATAATGTGAATATTTCCAGCTGTTAAAATGTAGGCTATGTATTCTTCCATTTCGCTAACCTCAAATCCGCATAACGCATTACAATTTCAGTGCGAGATCTCTCATTTTTCTTTGATTGGATTGGAGGCGCACTAATGAAATACGAATTAAAAAATAACAATGGATAATAAATTATTAACTTGTGTTGTAAAACAGAAAAAGTGAAACTATAATGTAAATGTAAAAAAAATGATAAAAAATTTAACTAGTAACTAATTACTTGAATTGTGAAAGTAGGTTACTTTTTACCAAAAAAATAGTCTGACTTATGGCTGTGCCTCTCTTCTTGAAGATTCCACTGGATAGGAGGGTGCCCCCCCACCCCGACTGGCCTCTACTCAGCCTGACCACCGAAATATGCAGCTGGTTAAGGAGGCCAGTGACACTAATACCTGCTGATCCTTCTTTGGCTGCTGCCGACATTCATGGTCAAAGAGAGAGAGAGAGAGAGCGAGAGAGAGCGAGAGAGAGCGAGAGAGAGCGAGAGAGAGCGAGAGAGAGCGAGAGAGAGCGAGAGAGAGCGAGAGAGAGAGAGAGAGAGAAAGAAAGAGAGAGAAAGAGAGAGAGGGAGAGAGAGGGAAAGAGAGAGAGAGTGACAGAAGGTATATCGGAATACTTTTTTTTCTCAGGGAGGAACTGGAGCTCAGCATTCCTGGCGTTGCCACTTGCCAACAAACAATCCTGACTGTATCTCGTGTGTGCCGGGCAGGAGGCGGCCGGCCGGAGGGGCTGAATGGTCTCAGTGTCCAGGGTTTGATGGTCCCAGATCATCCAGCAGCCAGTGCACTCAGAGGCCTGGCCAAACCAGCCTCAGACCCCTACCTCTAAACTAAACACTGGGGACCCCTTCCAAATTACATCCTATTCCCTTCATAATGTACGACTGTTGACCAGCTCCCAGGTGTCAACCAAGTGCACTACATATGGAATATGGGGGCATTTTGGGGCAAATTCTGGGCTGTCTTAGATAGTTTGGCCACAGCATGGACTGACCAAAGCTGCTAAAAAACACTCCAGAAATAAACAGTGCCAGAGCAGAGCAAATATTTGATCAATTTCTAAAATGATGGAGATGAAAATGAACACATTTAAAGAAGGGAAAACAAGCCAGTGAGGACAAGTGATCCGGAAATTTTTCCTCAGGTAATCATACATCACCCTAAAGCGGTGTTTCTCAAACTCGTCTGTTATGTAATTATTTAATATAGGTGATTTATTGATGTAGCTCTAAAGGCTATGGGAGAATGCCACCACGTTTATGAGCGCTGGGACAAGGAGAACCGTTCAGGGAGTTGAGATTTATTCGTTTTCAGCAGCAAGCAGTCAAGCTAAAGGCGTCTATTTCAGGGAGTGACACTGTTAGTTCAACCTCTGTGTTTGATTTGGCATAAGGGGTGAGGGTTGGGAAAAGGTAAAGCTACAGATTAGTCAGAGTAAAAAGACAGTCAGGGAGGGAGGGAGGGAGGGTTCCTAGAGGTGCGTAAACTTTATAGATCATCCTAAGGGAGTAACTGGGCCACTATGGCTCATATAATCTCACTGTGACTCACTGTGTGAGCTGCAGTGGATAAGAGAGAGAGAGAGAATGAGAGAGGAGGAGAGACAGAGAGGAAGAGAGAAGAGAGAGACCAAGAGAGAAGAGAGAGACCAAGAGAGAAGCGAGAGAGATTGAAATAGCGAGGTGTATGTTACAACAGCAGGCTCACCCCTCTGGTCCATTTGTACATCACCTCTTTTATCCTTCCTCTGGAATGTCTGCTTGGATGAGTTAAAACAACCTGCCTGTCTGCTGCTCCTTCACACAATAACTTCTCGCTTCTCAGTCTGCGACCCAGTACGAGGCTGCTGTCATGTGACAAGGTATTTCACGCATACAGTATGCTGGTGCTTCACAACCAGTGAGGAATGCACTGGTCTGGAATTCAAGGAGTAACGAAACAATTCTTGATGAAATTGTTAGGCAATCAATCAGCTGCAATGTATTTAGGAACATGTTTGTGTGTGTGTCAGATTTATTTAGGACATTTAGAAGTGAGTCAACCCGCCCCTTAATAGGATTGAGGAAAGCAATCAACCGAAAAGTAAGACCTACTATCTCCTCCCCAGCCAACTTCATCCAATCGTCTGTTCACAACCCTCCAGCCTCGACCCCACTCCTTCTACTCAGGGTCTGCCTACTCAGGGGTCCTCTGTCCCCTCTAACAGTCAATCTGAGCAGATTTACTGTCATTTCCCCCTGAATCCAAGCCAGGCTGAAAGCTCTACCATGTGGTCACAGGATACCCTCTTCCACCTCTGCAGCATCTCCCAGTCACAGTGAAAGAATGTTCCTCCTGCCTCTTCTACCTCCTCCTGCCTCATCTACCTCCTCCTGCCTCTTCTACCTCCTCCTGCCTCTTCTACCTGCTCCTGCCTCTTCTACCTCCTCCTGCCTCTTCTACCTCCTCCTCATCATAATTTCCCTCCTCCATGTCATCCTCTATCGAGGCCTCAGTAAGAACTCAGACTGCCAGCTGAGACATATTTTCAAGGAACATCAACAATTTCAATGGACCCTGGCCTCACTTTAACATCCATCCTACAACCTAGAGGGATCCAATCTTAGCAGAGAAGTAAGTCACAGTGGGCTGGTTGGCTGGTGGACTTTAGCTGGAGGTATTCATGGAAAAATAATAGAAATGTGTGGACATTGGAAACATATTTGTCTTTTCCATGGCGATTTAGTCAAGTCATCGTGGATTAAATCTAAGCAGCCAACTTTTGATAACTTTTCCAAATTTGTTTTAGAATATGATAGTTTAGCTTCCTAATATCACAACTTAATAGCTAAAGACCTCCATATATCCATCTGTTCTGAATATCATCCTGAAATAAGAGGTACTGGATTCAGTAAATATTGTTGCATGCTCAGTCAACTGCACTGTAGCTATGAAGAGGCAAAAGCAAAAATCTTTTAAACCGAAATGAGGAAGGTAATGGTTAACAGTAGTTCTCACAAAATGTTCTGTATATTTTCTCAACATCTTGACCTAGATATATTGAGCCAGAGTGGTATGCTAATCAACATCCAGCGGCGTGTGGCAAGCCCTGTCCAGCAATCACCACTGTGGCTTCCAGATGTGGGATAGTTTGTTCACGCCTCATCTCAACCGTCCACGTAGGTAGAGGACTGTGGAGTATAAACACAGTTCGTTGGGTTCTTTAATCTCAAAATGCTGACTGGTTGACGGCTGTGGTATTTCAGACTTTATACAACAGGTATGACAGTGGTTTTTGAAATCTGTTTTATTTATATTGCCAGACAGTATCCAGACACTTTGCATTGTCTAACAATAGCACTTTGCCATGGGTAGGGCGGGTCTTACTCAGGTGCTAACATGAATCTGAAGGAAATCCTAACATGAGGGTTGTCTAAATTATGTTTTATCTCATCGGGAATTCAAATATGAGTTTAACATTGTCATTTATACTCATTCATACCTGTTTTATGATATATTAACAGATATAAGGGAAATCATTTATATTTACAGAGCCAAGTCAAATTGACATATTTATTATCTAGTGAACTGCATGACTATGACTGGATACAATTACAAGGAACAATCTCCTGAATTCCTGAACTTTGTTAGGTTGCACAAGTCCTTCTTTGATTCATTCTTGGACATCAGCCTCCTGCTGGTCTCCTGAGTCCTGATACTTCCATCTCTCTTTTCTTGTGAAAAGTACATAGCAGAAGCCTCAGTCACCATTTTCCTCTCAAGACTTTGCTTGGGGCAAAGCCAGTTGTGCACCTGCATGGGTGTGTTGACAAAGTTTTTTTACCTCCAAGGTGCTTAGGGGGCAGGTGAGAGGTGGCTCTGACACACCTTCTGACCAGCTGATCAAGTCACCAATGCCAGGATTCTCTCCATGATTCTCTCCATCCCCTCAATCCTGTCTGATCCCCAGAACACAGCAGTGTTTGGAGTTTGGCTTCACTGTGGGCATACCAAGCAGATCTTCTCACTGTGGGCATCATAAGGTCCAGCACTTTCTTCCTCTGAGACTTGAGGCAGTCCAGCTGAAACAGGATGTGCCTAGGCCCTTAAATCAAAGAGTGCTTTACCTTCACATGATGAGTTTGACAATTAATTGCACATTCTTTACATTCTTACCATTAAGTCTGTGCTTTGACACCCAAAGCCTAAAAAGTCTGTTTGCTGTTGTGAGCCAGCGGCTGTGGTTCACTGGTCCAATCTCCCACAGAGCCAACTAGGCAGGAAGTTGCACAGACAATGCACAGACAATCTTATAGCCAAAGTGTTGATCAGTTGAGAGATTTTGAATGACCTTGTCCAGCATCTTGATCAGTGAAGGGCAAAACAGAGATCTGAGTGAAGTTTGGATTAGTATCGAAATCTGTAGCAGAATCAATGTGCTTTCCTATTGGGCCGCAAAACTTGTCTGACCAAGTAGGGCCATCACGTTGCACACCAACCAGAACAGTTTCCTCCCCATGTGCAGCTCCAGCTTCCTCATTACTCCAGCATTCATACCAGTGTTGACATTTGTTGAGTCTCCTCCAATGGCCCACATGGTCTTCTCTTTTAGCATGGCCAACAGGACCAGCAATCTGCTCAGCATGTGACGCCTGCTTAGTTGCTTTTTCTGGTTTAAATTGGAACAAATAGTTACTGCCAGGCTCACTGTCATGCTTGTAGGTGTTGTGGAGAGAGAGAGAGAGATCAAGCAGGCAGCATAGGTTGTGTTGGTAGTTTTACTGAAGATAGTCCATGTCATATACAAATAGTGAAGTAGCGGTGAAATGGCAGCGAGTGGCACAACAGTGTGTATATAGTGGAATACTTATGTACATAAAACACTGTCTGTTACAGAGCATACGCATAATCTCAACTGATTTAACAGGAGGCACAACGATTATAAAAGTACTCTGTGCTCTATAGTGGCACAGACGCTTTGGCTTCAATAAAAAAGTGCATACACATATAATCAAGCTACACAATACACCTGTCACAATGGCCAGGACTGGACAGGGCTGTCGTGGCAGCTAACCTGATGGTGGACTATTTGTTATATGTATTGAGTATTATTTACTGTGTTTGTGTATGTGTTTTGTTTGGCGCCGACCTCTGGTCGCTGGAAGAGCAGTAGAGACTTGGTTACTCATTGCGCATGAATGGTGCACTAGCTAACTATCCACACCGGTGCGTAATGAGTAATCAAGATGCCTATTTAATCCCAGCGTTCCGGAGGTCTGGCACGCATTATTGTGAGTGTTACTCCTGTGAGAGGAGAGAAGACATGGGAGTATTGTATCCTGAGTTCTGTGCTGTTGGGGTCTACCTAGTGAGTGTATATATTTGATTGAGCCTTCACCTCGTTATGTGTCGTACAATATGTGAATGTCATTGTTGAACCAGGCGTACTCTATATTTAACTTTCGCGTCAGTGCCGTGTTAGAGCACTTGTATGTATTATGTACACTCACCTAAAGGATTATTAGGAACACCATACTAATACTGTGTTTGACCCCCTTTCGCATTCAGAACTGCTTTAATTCCATGTGGCATTGATTCAACAAGGTGCTGAAAGCATTCTTTAGAAATGTTGGCCGTTATTGATAGGATAGCATCTTGTAGTTGATGGAGATTTGTGGGATGCACATCCAGGGCACAAAGCTCCCGTTCCACCACATCCCAAAGATGCTCTATTGGTTTGAGATCCTGTGACTGTGGGGGCCATTTTAGTACAGTGAACTCATTGTCATGTTCAAGAAACCAATCTGAAATGATTTGAGCTTTGTGACATGGTGCATTATCCTGCTGGAAGTAGCCGTCAGAGGATGGGTACATGGTGGCCATAAAGGGATGGACATGGTCAGAAACAATGCTCAGGTAGGCCGTGGCATTTAAAATATGTCCAATTGGCACTAAGGGGCCTAAAGTGTAACAAGAAAACGTCCCCCACACCATTACACCACCACCAACAGCCTGCTCAGTGGTAACAAGGCATGATGGATCCATGTTCTCATTCTGTTTACGCCAAATTCTGAATCTACCATCTGAATGTCTCAACAGAAATCGAGACTCATCAGACCAGGCAACATTTTTCCAGTCTTTAACTGTCCAATTTTGGTGAGCTCTTGCAAATTGTAGCCTCTTTTTCCTATTTGTAGTGGAGATGAGTGGTACCCGGTGGGGTCTTCTGCTGTTGTAGCCCATCCGCCTCAAGGTTGTGCGTGTTGTGGCATCACAAATGCTTTGCTGCATACCTCGGTTGTAACGAGTGGTTATTTCAGTCAAAGTTGCTCTTCTATCAGCTTGAAGGAGTCGGCCCATTCTCCTCTGACCTCTAGCATCAACCAGACATTTTTGCCCACAGGACTGCCGCATACTGGATGTTTTTCCCTTTTCACACCATTCTTTGTAAACCCTAGAAACAGCAGATCAACTGGACATTCAAACATGACAAGGTAACAATCATCAATGTACTGCGCCAGCCCCTTGTTCCCCCAGAGCATATAAAGCCACTAACAGCACCAGCTGACAGTACTTAGTAATTAGATCAAAGCCCTTACTCTATTAATGAGACCTGAATAATCCTCTAGGTGAACAGGGGATAGCGCCACACTTCAAAAAACATGCAGGTTAGGTTTGGAACTACAGATGGAAATTAACATCTATGCTATAATCTGGCTCATTTATGGTCTGTACAGAAGTATAAGATAGTTGATTAATGTGCACTGTCCAATAAACAATATCCA
This sequence comes from Umbra pygmaea, assembly GCA_016801145.1. Classification (NCBI taxonomy): domain Eukaryota; kingdom Metazoa; phylum Chordata; class Actinopteri; order Esociformes; family Umbridae; genus Umbra; species Umbra pygmaea. Next base: position 24,625 of record JACXGM010007399.1, read on the forward strand.
ACTTCACAGTATACAGACATACTACAGATGTGGCTACGATAAAGTGGTGCCGCTTGTACCGCGTCATCAGTCTGTGCATTTAGTTGCCAATAAATGGTATTTTTTCCAATGCTGGGTGGTGCTAGACAACTTAAAAACAAAACACAATGCTCCTAATGGGTTTGTCTTGATACTATTGATGGAAGAGTTTGCAGTTCTAATCCCTCCTAGGAATACCGTCTTTTTTGGGACAGACACTGTAGTTAAATCAATGTAAATGTATTATTTTACAACATAATGTTTTTAAATTGTCATATGTTCTCTGGAACCTGGGTAGCGGATAAGGTTGGTCGGTAGATGCAACAACATTCGCAATGTAGTTACTTGTGAGTTCTATTCCCTGTAAAGGCATATCCTATTTTTTCTCAGTCTGTTTAGAGGACACATTCAAATTGTATATTGTAATAGATTTCTTATTTTAAATAAAGCCTTGTTTGTTTTAAAACTGTTTTAAGAAAGCCAAGAAATATTGTAGACTATACTTTCTCTGATCTACCGTAATTCAATAAAGGAACGGGTGTTCGCAAAATCCTATCTTTATTTAATGCATAACAAGACATCAGACATGCAGCTATCCATTTGCAAGAAAATGTTTCCACTTGTGATTTCTATGAATTGACAAATTAGACAACCACTTTCACGTCATGTTTTAATTCATATTTTGCATGTTTGTGTTCTGCGTGTGTGTTGTTGGCTAAAAACTGAGCTATGAGTCGAGTGGAAAATAGCGGCATGCGTCTGGTTTGGAAGTGTAATGCACTGTGTGTTTTTGGTGGAAAATAGTGTGTCGGGATGAGAATCTAACGTAACATTTTTGCAGCCTTATTTTATGTTTGAGGGAAAGCATGTATAGCCTGAAGCCTGATCGGACATCTAGTTTTCAAGTCTCATGAGAAAGCATGGTGGATTCAAACGATTCCAAAAGGTCAATGTATTGACTCGAAAATGGTAAACAAGATGATTTTGAAATCCTAAACAGACTTAGTAAACAAAAATCTAAGAAAAGTTCTATGTATAGTCTAAAGGTGAAAAACAAACCATCAGTCACTGGATTGACATTTGGTTTTATTCTATAGAATATTTCAAGTTTAATATGTGTGACAGACTATTGTTTAGTTGAGGCAGGGAAAGGTAAGAAATAGGCTAAATTGTAGGCTACAAACATCACACAAAGACCCATTTGGCTTGATTCAAAGTGATGGCTTATTTATTTTTTAGAAACAATTTTTGAGAAACAATATTGTAATGAAGAATAATAGTGTTTGCGGTCAAATGAGTGGATGGATTTCAGAAGCATACACTTCATTAAGTAATTATTTTCATGATGTCAACTTCTAAAAACACAGAAAAAATATGTACAGTGCTGTATAGAGTTGCAAGTGCTTTTATAATACTGTAATAATAATAATACAAACATTTTTGAAGGCTGTTTCTCTGAGGGCAGAGATAAATGCAATAGCAAACAACTTGATGAACTGCAGAGCGGCATTGGCAGAAACACAGGCCAATGCAAGAGTCAGACTGCAAAAAAAATTATTTTATAACTTCCTATCAACACAGGTCAAAACTAAATTGAGTGAAGCTATAAACTTATTTCTTTATACCGCGCCATAGAACCATAATGCATGTCCTGAAACCTATTTGGTCTGAATATCTTTGAAAATCTTTTTAAAAAATTCAAATTCTATAGAGCCTTTAAAATTACGAAAAATACAACAGCATGAATATGAGATGTTATAATTCAGGCTATTTGTTTCCGAATAACATCCAACAATGGAACGATGGCATAATTGAGTCATTTTAGTGACGGATTTGCGTGACAAGTGCAGGTGGAAAATAAAAAATGTGTATCAGGGTAACAAAAATCAGGTTTCTTAAAACAGAAAGAAAGTTAAGACAGGATAGACAAAAGAAATGGCGACAGTAGTTACCCAATTTTTCAAAAAGGAAGGTGGATATAGAGTTTTATGAATTCATCTGTTAGTTTAGCCCTTTGTGAAACAAGTTCTTCCTACTTTTAGCTGATACAGCTATTAACTAAACAAATTCCTAAAGGATTATTTATTTGACAATTAAAACAACAATAAAATAATAATAATAATTCTAAAAACAACATGCTTCTGTCACGAGGGGTTGTTGGTGATAAGGGAGGCAGAATGCAGAAGTGCTGTCCATAGATGTTTATTTTCATTTGAGAGAATCAGAGTGCCTACTGGCAGAGCTTACAAGCTTAACACCTCATACTGTCAATGTCCATCATCCCCTACTATACTAGATACATGGTATAGGCGGTATAGGCGGTATAGGTCCGGTGGAAACAACAGAACACAAAATGTGTTTTAATAAATGAATATGCAACAACACTATACGTGGTGAAGTCACAAAATACAAGGTGAAAAAAACAGCATGTTTATTTATTTGTTTTATCTGATGGATCTCGTCAGAGTTGGATATGATTTTCCATGCAATGAATACATTAATTTGTTGGTTATACTGTGTCATTCAGTGAGAAGCGGCCAATGTAAAAATTCATAATAACTATCAAAGTCGATCTGCCCACAATTCCTGTTGAAATAAAATTATTACAATAAGTAATATATGTACTTATTACTAGTTTTATGAGAACATATGAAATAAATGAAAGCAATACCAAATAGTGTCTGATTAATTTAACTCCAAAAACAATCTTTGGTCACGCGCTGGATTCGAACCCGGAGCGTCGGGTTGAAAGACGAGACCAATATTATCACACCATCAAGGCCGTGTGAATTGATCACGTCTTCGGTGGTGTTGAGTTTAACTGTTTAGACTGTGTAGGATTCATGCATGAAAAGGTTTTTTATATATACAATAGGCAGTTTAAATGAGGCATTTATATTGAAGGACAATAGTTTAATGACTAAAGCGATGCAAATAATACATTTAACTTCAGAATATAGTTGTTTTAATAATGTTTGTTGTATAGTTTTCTTTGAAAAACTGCCATTGAAATTTAATTAAATTGGCTGAGGTGCACCTCGGTACAACTCGGTACAGCCCTGCCCCTTATCCACCACTTTATCATAGCCACATCTGTCCATGAATTGGTCACTGCCCTCAGCTTCCATCATCACATTAGTCAGGTCAATCCTTCCATCAAAGAGGGTGCAGGAGATCATTCTCTCTTCCCTACATTTCTTCTCAAACTCTTCACCCTACTCTCTCATCAACTTCTCATGTGCTCTCTTAACCTTATTCTTATCAATCACTTTACTTGTATTGTCTTCTGTGATGATTCCTGTATCAATCAGGGCTGTAGTTAGTATGGCTATAGTTGGCCTAGGCACTATGCCATACCTTACACTAGCAAGGGCAGTCTTTAATTTCATCATAGTTGTTTGTACCTCCGCTGCAGGCTCGGGGTCAGATTCAAAGACAAACTAATCTTCAGCATTACATTTCTTCAATCCCATATCCTGATCACCATCTGCCAAATATCGTTCAATATCTTTTCTGGCTTCCTTCTCTACTACTGCAGCATTTTCTTCCTTGCTCTTTCTCCTTTTCTCTGCCTTCTTTCCCATCTGATGCCTTTCTAATGTCCTCACCTGTCTCTTATGCTCTGGCAGATCAGGGCCTCCCATTTGGTGGGGTCCTTTACTTCCATGTAAACAAGATCTTTCACATGAATCTTTTTCTTTCTGCTACAGAAACAGTTAATGTGGGCTTGGATCCCACAGCCCTCACAGCCTCCCTCCATATTTGTCAAAATATCAAATAACTTCTCTAACTTGACAATGAACCTCTGGGCATCAAGTTTCCCCTTCCCAAGAGAGAAGTTTATTGCCTGATTCCAGACCTCCTTAAACTTGGAGATGATAGTCCCCTTTTCGTTGATAAACAGGTGGCTTAAAAAGACCATTAGCTTTGCTCCACTGACAAATCAGACCAGGGTAGATTTCCCTCACTAGCAGGTCCACTGGGTAGTTCTTCTCGTCATCTTCACATTGCTCCCTCAAGTATATGCCATACCTCAGGATATCCCTCACAGTTGGCAGTTCAGACACCAACAGCTCTCACCCTTTCCCAAAAAGATTTCTCAAATGAGAACTTGATGTCTTTCTTGTTTTGACTTGAGCCATTTCTTCCACAAGCAACTATTTTATAAATCAGTGACATTTTTATATCAAAACAGTGGACTGGACTCTCCTCCATAAAAGGTGCTAGTATTGCTGTTGCTATTTTCTGACTGAAGTAACTTTTGGTTACTTTGAAGATGATGCCCTGTTGTGTCTGGACAAAAAATAAACAGACACAACAACATTGTGTTTCACAATGTGAAATTTAACACATTTCCTGGATCCTCATTTCCCATTAGAAAATGTAACTATCTTTTGACCATTAGTCAGATTTTCAAAATGTAAAGGGCTAAATCAATAAAAAATTGATTTCTCACTTGATTAACCTTCTCAAACAACCATATTATTACAATTATTGAGCTAGATGGTACAACAAAAAAGGTAGTTAATTCCAGAATAATTTAAATTGTAACTATACAATAAATGTTAACAATATTCCACTACAAATCGATGTAGGTTAGGGTTGTTGGGAATTATATTCTATATAATCATGTTTAAATACAGTTTAGGGAGATGATTAGATGATAGGATTATTGTACCGTAACAAGTTAATCTTTTTCAAATTAGGATTATTGAATCAAGATTTTCCATTGAGATACTTTTTATTGAGATACTTTCACTAACTTTTAGATATTATATCTCTTTAACTAAGAGAGACTTTTGACTTTTAGATATCCTTAAAAGCCAACTACAAAAAATAAAATAAAATAATAATAATAATAACTTTAAGGGCTCTCTCTCTCCCCTACGTCATCCTTTGCCTTGCTTCCTTGTCTACTCTCCTAAAGGAAAGTCTTATCTGGCTTGACCCTGAATCTTCTCCCTGTCTTAGAATCCTACAACAGGTCCAACTATGGCTATACAACTCCTTCTAATAGCAATACCATTCTAAACTGTCCAAACTGTATTTAAACATGATTATATAGAATATAATTACAAACAGGGTTATAAGAATTGTAAAAAAATATTCAGATTTGTGTAATTCACACCAAAACACATTATTGATTTACAAGAATACAGAGTCAGTCCCACCATAGTTACAGTATACATTTACCATATGCCACACTTTAATGCTTCGGCATAAGCTATTGAACTTAAAAAGTATTTGACAGTATTCATTTTCTTTCTTGGCTCTAGATTCTATTTTTAATAAAGTACTGTAAAAGTGATAAAATCTTTGAAATCCAATTTCAAATTAATAATACTGGAATACAAAGTAAAAAAAGCAAAAAGTGTTATTATTCAAATTCTTTTTTTAGGTGCCAAAAAAAGGTAAGTGTCACGTCCAGCCTGTGTGGCTGATGTGAACAAAGACTAAGAAATGGACTAATTAAATAATATGTGTTTTTCTGTATATTTTTGTTCTGTCCCTTAAAGTCCTGTGACATCTTTCTCTAGTTTTGGCAATTACTAGGATAGGGTTTAGGTTAGGATATGTTAGGTTAGGCTGGTATCTTGTAGATCTGATTATCAAATACTTACAGCCGTGTTCAATTAAGTTAGGGAGTAGTTCTATGTAAACAGTGGCCAAACTAGAGGAAGGTGTCAAGCATTGATTTCTGTTGAAGAAGTGTTGCTGTGAGTTACGAACGTCCAGAAGGTATATTATTTAGGTATGTTGTGAAAAGAGTACATTTTTGTTTGAGTCTCTATGCGTACACTCTTTATGTATATTTATTGACGCTGTGTTAGAGCGTGATTATCTAAATATATATTTACCGTTGTGCTGCTCACAACTCATGTTCACCTGCAACTACATATTGCTGTCACAATGTCTGTAGTATTTGTCCTTGTTCTGTGTCACTTCATGGTGGTTCTCCCCTGTGTTGTTTTCCCGCTCTTTGTATCACATGATCCCCTCACATGGTTTGATTATCCAATCAGTTCTGTTGTTTGGTCCACACCTGCACACCCTTCCCTCGTTAGTTGGGTATTTAGTTCTGTGGGTTTGTTTGTTCTG
>JACXGM010007400.1:9444-30839 GCA_016801145.1 Umbra pygmaea
GCTAAATTAAAATAATCTTAAATACAGTTGTTATATATAATACTACTAAATCCTTTCAATTCCATGAAAAAGTTGTTTAAATTATTTTTATACACTTGTATATTATTCTACATAGTTTAAAGACCCCAAGAGGAAGTTATTTTTATTTCCCTTATAATTTCAATACAATTAGAAATATCAAATTATAGTTGGGGTCCGCATGGCGTAGTGGGGTAAGTCGCTGCATTGCAGGACAGTCTACTTAATGATGGTCATGGGTTCAAGCCTGACCATGGGTTCTCTGACTTTTCCCGGGCCTTCTGCATGAGGCAGTGCAAAATTAGCATAGCGCTGCCCTGGATTTGGGTTAGATAAATCAGATTATCGCTCTCCAGTGACTCCTTGTGTTCAAATTGGGCACCTATAAATTAAATCGTGGAAGTATAGTCAGTAAACGTAATCATCCCTTGCATGATCAGAATGAAAGCTTCCATGTTGGGTGAACAGCAACAGTGCGAAAATAAATCAGCGGCTTGGGTGACATATGGTTGGGTGAACCATGTGCACACCCCTCGTCATCCACAGATCTGTACAAGGAGTTGTGGAGCTGCTGTCAAGGCAGGATTGAAGAGGGAATTGGGAAGGGGAGAAAATACGGAAAAATAACAAATGAAAAAAAAAAAACTAATTGTGTCTGGGTTTACCCATTTTGGGAAGTTCCTAAATAAAACCTAAATGACCAGGTAATCTGAGTTTATAACTAACTAGTTACCATAATTAATCATTTTCTATTCTTATTATAGATCACTGGTTACTAATGAACTCCTGTTACTTGTCATTTTGTTCTTAAATCGGGAATTTCCCAAATCTTGTGAACTCAACCACACTTACTTTGGAATGCACAACGTTTACCTCTGTACACGTGTCTTAGGGGAATACTAACTAAATATTTCTACCATGTTGTCAAGAGGGGAAAATACATTAATGGATGTCGTTTTTTGATTACACATATGTAATTTATGTGCATTTATGTAAAGAAACACAGGTTTTTATTTATTTTTTCCAAATTTAATTTGGGCCAGTAATAAATCCGTCGGGGCCAGTAAATTTTAGACCAACTGGCCCGAAAGGGCCAGTGAGAAAAAAAGTTAACGTTGGACCCTGACAGCTATTCAGTACTCACTGCTTGTGTCTTTCTTCTGGCTACTAGGCGTGGTGGCCCAGTTCACCTTGACCTCCTAAAGTGAGAGATGGACAGAGAAAAAAGAGGGGGACGGAAGGGTGAAAAGCCAGCCTCAATTGGACAGCATACGTCTGTCTGTGTCTGCCGATTAGAGGGCTGTTGTAGTCACACACCAGTGAGAGGGAAAGCCTGGTCACACTCAGACTAAGTCACAATTCAGTCTCACCTTCTAAATCAATCAAATTTGGAACAAAACGTCTAGGAAGTAAAAAGGTCCAAATAACAAGGGACTTACAAACAAGTGAATTTTACGAACTTGTATTACTCCTCAAATGGTCCTTCATTACCTGTTGAGGATAAAATATTTTCAACTGAATGTGTCTTTTGAGGTACTGTAATACTTCTGTTATTATTTAAATTCTTTATGCAAAGGATTTTTGCAAAAGAAAACAGTTTATAAAATAAAAAAAGATTGTAGGGTGAAAGGTATTTGAAACAGGTAAGTGAGGGACACTACTTGGAACATTTAAACAACCCGAAGGTTAAGGTAATGGGACATACTGGAAATCCTGTCTACGCAAACTCTTCTCTTCTGAGCAGGAAACTGTGGGAGACATCCAGTCTGTCTACCAACAGGATTATGAGGAACACGAAGGAGAACCTCGGCTGCATTAAACATGTAGTTCAATTCTGAAAAAAATCTATTTAATTGCAGCCCCTGTAGGAACATTACTAACAACTTGAGACAGCAGGGTATGATAATTCAAACGATTCCAAAGTCACTAGCTGGCTTGTTCTTATTGAATAACATTCCTGGAATCCATAAAATGTTCTCAATCCCCAGACCAGAAGAACAAGTCCTTTCACTACAACTCTGACATCTACTGCCTTAAAAGACAAATTAATAAGAGTGATTTGCTCCATGTAATTCAGTCAAATTACACTGTGTCCAACTTTCCCCTTAATATAGACGATGATATCTACACAACACATGGTTACCTAACTTTAGTAAATGTCTGAGTAATTGATAAAAATGTAAGCGCTAAGAAGCTCACCCTACTAGCGAATGCTGCAAACCCATGGTTCTCATGGTATGGTCTTATTCATCCATTCACATCATACTGATATTTAGAGTTTGAACAGTTCACATTTAAGGTGTGATACAGTCCCAGAGCCTCAGTGCCAAATCAAACTCAAGTCCCTAACCCTAAATACCTGGCTCCATGTGTTGAAGGTTCCCACCTGGTTACAAGAACACTAAACATATGGGAGAGCAAGATGTCGATTGGATAACTGTCTGCTTTTATATCTCCTTCCCCTGTCCACGTCTTCCCCTCACCTTACCCGCCCCATCCGACCCAACCCAACTCACCCTGTAGATACGATAGCTTACCTTACCCATTATTTTACGACCGTTCATGGCTGCGAGTGACGAGGCCGCATGCCTGTGTTCGTAGAACTCCACAAAGCAGTATGGGTCATTACCTGACGTCTGCAAGGGAAGAGAAACAGGGATATTAACCTTGACACCAGACCTGGCCACCATTTTTCTTACACTTGTTTGCCGAACTCAAACTCCCTCTTTACAGTATCACGCTCTAGCTAGCCTAAATAACTCTGAACTTAACAATGACCATGGATTTTGACTTACATCTACTATCATTTTACAGCTCTTGCAGGGGCCAATCTGTCCGAACAACTGCATGATGAGGGCTTCAGTCACATCTCGGGACAGGTTTCCCACATACCTGCAGCAGAGTAACAAAACATCAGCATGGTTTTAGCTAAAATACAAGAGAAAGTCTTTACTAAGCTGACAGACAAGACTATTTCCCATTAATGTACTGTAGTGCGTTATAAAACGGTCTAGAATTGTTTTTCATGGCCGGATGAACTGTCCCTTAAACTCAGTGCTGTTTCAACATCACGCTAACAATTAGAGACTAGGAGGGAGTTACTCTTCTTAAAATGGACACCAGCCCAAGCAAGGCACTGAAGCCATCTCAGGTGAAATCGAAACCATAACATACAAACAAACGTTAGCAGACTATGTTTTGAAAATAGACACCGTGCAGTTAGTGTAGCTAACTACATACGTGTCACAGCTGTAATGATGCAGTTATTGTTGATCAGCTGCGAACACATAACAAAATACTTGTAATTACAGTAACATTCACAGTGAGAAGGTCCAGGAGTTAGGCTCCAAGGCCCCAATATCTGAAATGCATCATCCGACTGGATAAGCCGCGCTTTCACACTGGGTTCCTGATAACGTACAGTTCCCATGTGCATTAACATTAGATAGCAACAACACACAAAGCATGTGTCTTAGCTGTAACATTTGCAGACTAATTTGATAACTTCAGTGACATAGAAGCATTTGGTGTTTAGGTGTCTATTTTTTATGGTTAACTAACCATAGCCGAGCAGTGTAGATGGTTGGCCAAAGCGTAAACAAGATTATTAACAAGAATACTGTATGAACACCGGTTTGAAAAAGGTTGACAAGTTCCCCATACAGTAACTAGGCCCGGCATGCTGCCGGTAAGAGTTAGCAAATCAGATAGCAAACAGGAAGCTAGCTCAAATATCGAATGTATTATAAGCTAAAGTACATTACTTTTCGATCAATAGTTATAGGCAGTTAAGAACACTAAATACTGAAATATAAAATGTTACATTGTAGACAAGTAGGTCGCACCAATGTTTCATTATACAACATATACATTCACGCAGTGTCTTTGTCTAAAACATGGACACGTCTGACATGTTGTTAGCTAGCTGGCTAGCCTGTGAGTCCAGCTAGCTAGTAGTTGATAATTAGCTAACATTTCCATCACGAATCCAGTTTGCTTGTTCACAAACAGTAAATATTAAGGTAGAGGAATTAAGTGATCATTAATGTTTATATTAATCACACTGGAAAATGCAACTGATACACAAGACATGTGACGTTACATGCACAGCCACATGATAGATAAATGTTCCTGGGCTAGCTAACATGCAGTGTGCCCATGTCATACATACAGGGTCTTGGGTTGTTCGTCGTCCATCATACTTTCCGACGAGTGTGAGATCGAACCCTGAGAGAAGAATCCACGTGTGTCGTATTATATGATAACCTTGAATTCTTTTTGTCCCCCCAATATTGCTGTTGTCCACCGAACAATATGCAAATAATGTTTTAATGCGTAGTAAACAGCTCCGCCGCCTGTGCTAACTTCAATTATGAACAATAGAAAGGCGACATAAGATGGCGGAGAAAGAGAGCGGATATACGGCGTCGCATGCGCACTGTAGTTTCATCACAGTACCAACATGATGGTCATAATGTTATGCAATGCAATGTGGATATTATAGAAGTATATTATGTGTGCTATGAATTTCGTGTAGATCATTTGAACTGAAGTGGATCTACAATTATTGGAACACGTTTTAATGAAATGCAGCAAAATACGTGCGCCGCCCGGGAATCGAACCCGGGTCGCAAGAATGGGAATCTTGCATGATACCACTACACCAGCGGCGCGTTGGTGAGGATAACGGTACCTATACTTTTAGCCCCAATGATTCATGAAGGTCTCTTCATAGTTTGCGTTGCAATGTATATATAATATATTCACCATAGATATTGACTCACATCTTATTCTTTAATTTTAAAGAAGACAAGTTAAACATCGATAAATGCCCTCATGATAAACGTAGCATGCCATCATGTTTTACACGACTACTTAAATGAAATTAGACAGCAATTTTTCATAATTTATTTCAACACATGTATAAAAACAAATTTGTAAAAACCACACCTTGGACTCGAAATTTGTGGGTACATTCCAGGGGGCTCTGAATAACGCTATGATGATTAGGCTTATTGTCGCAAGGCACAACATGGTAGGTAGTTCTTCATCTAGGGCAGATGTGCTGGTTAGTAATGAGCTTCTCCATCCTCTTGATCTTGCGTTTGTTCTTTGGCATTTGTTTGTCGTACATGCCATTTTTTATCAGGTGTTCCTTGCTGTGATGGACCTGAGCCCCATGCTGAAGCTGGAATGAGCATAAAGCCTGAAGGGGCTTCAACAAAACCTGGAGGAGCAGGAAAATAAATTACAGTCACACACTGACACAGGAACATAGAGAAACACAACCAGGAACTGTCCCTTGTCAATTAGGTTGCTGAAAAGTAGAAATGCACCAAAATTAAAATTTTGCCAATATCTGATAACTAATATTTCTGTATGACCATTATATAAAAACAATTACAGATCATTTTTCTATTATTATTTATTAACCTTTATTAATACAGGGTCCCCCCTTTTTCATGCACCAAAAAACATTGGACAGTTTAACATATTATAGGATAAAGTAAAAATTGTCAATATTTTGTCACATCATTGGCATGCAATGACTGCTTGAAGTCAGTGATGCATTGACATCACCAGACACTGGTTATCTTCCCTGGTGATGCCCTGCCAGGCCTGTACTGGTTAGGGTTAAGCCTGTTTTATGCTTCTGTGTCAAATCGACAGTGTACCCACGCAGACCCATCTTAGGGTTAGCACTTTACATAAGGTGCTGTCAATTCTGAATGGTTCATCAGATGTGTATGAATGTACGTTCAAATTAAAGCTGACAGTCTGTACTTTAACCTCATTGTCATTGTTTCCTGTCACAACAACAAATTTTGCTGGATGATAAAATTGTCCCAGATATTATTGAGATAAATAATAATATTGTCATTCTGAGACCATTTTCATCTAATATAATGATAATGGCATAATAATGCAGGTACACCTTTTCAAAGATCAATGAACTTTTATTTCTAAAGAATATTTAACACTGGAACTGGACCTTTTAAATATTTACAATAAATGAACAAAACAACCATAAACAAACAAATAAAATGAACGAAAAATGCACATGAATAAAAATCAAACACAATCAAAAACAATAAATAAAATGCCAAATAAATTTAAAACCACACACAACCAAAACAATAAAGTGTCTCTGGTAGAGCGAGAGACGAGGAAAACAAACAAGCATGCAAATGGAAATTATTGCGGCCGTAAAAATTATTGAGCTAATTTTTATTTATCATGCGATTAATTGATTTATTGCATATAGCGACAGGCCTATTATATCCTTTAAAGCAAACAGTGCTACAGTATAGAATCAAAAGAACAAAAAAATGGTCACTGTCCAATAAATTATGGTGCTCACTGTATGCTTGTGCATACTCACTACAAAGAGCCTTCTGGCCGTATGATGCTTGACGCTAGTTAAGGTCCACACGGCAATGGACATGATAATTAATAATAATAATTAATTCAACGTATATAGTGCTTTTCAACGAAACCAAAGAACTACACACAGTTAGGGGGAAAGCCCACCTCATGCACCACCAATGTGTAGCACCCACTAGGGTGATGCACAGCAGCCATCTTGCACCAGAACGCTCACCACAGAGGTCAGTAGTTATATATGCCATTTAGGAAGGAGGGGGATGATTAGGTGGCCATGATTGTAGTGACGCCTGGTTGGGAATTTGGCCATGACACCGGGGTAAACACTGGTCTTACGATAAGTGCCATGGGATTTTTAATGACCACAGGACACCCGTTTAACATCCCATCCGAAAGACGGCCCCCTTACGCAGGGCAGATGTCCTTTAGATCTTTAAATCATTACCAATGTGTGCCCCCTACTGGCCCTCCAACACCACTTCCAGCAGCATTGGTCCTCCATCTAGGGCCAAACCAGGCCCAACCGTACTTAGCTTTAAAAGCAAACCAGCAGTGGAACACAGGGTGCTATGCTGCTGGCAATGATGAGTACAAGTCTGTATGGCACCTACCTCTTGTATGGCTTCGTTCCTCTCTATGATGGACAGGGTGAAAGCAGCACACTCCAGGGTGGAAAGACAGATGTTAGAGGGCTGAGAACGGATGACATATTGGCTGGTCTGCTCCCTCCTGCTCAGCTGTACCTGAAATACACAACTTCATTTCAACACTACAGGTAACCAGATGTATATACTTCAAAGCCCTTGACAGGTTTCAGCACATTTTGAACTACTATATTAAAATCTCATCCACCGTGTTGGAATACTACTGTCCCACACCTGTTTTGGCTGATGAAGCAAGGTGTTTCTGAGGAACATGTCTTTTGCCTGACTCCAGGTGCCATCAATGATGATGACATTGTGACCTACTGCCATCACATCCTGGTCTAATGTCTTATCCCTGTTCTGGATTAGATCCTCCAGGTTCTGAGCATCTGGTCCAGGATATAAGATTAGAGTTCTACTGTCTCCACACACTGCTGCCAGGTCTGGGTTTCTGTAAAGCAAAAAGCGACAAATTATTACAGAAAATTATGCGCATGATTACTTCATTTTCAGATCAACTTAAATATAAATGTTTACCTCTCCTCACTGAATCTCCTTCCCACCAAGACTTTGCATTTTCCTGGAGAAAGGCAGGCTGCAAGGAGAGGAACAGTACGTAGGGCTCGACTCTCCTGAAGACACAACGTAAACACTTTTTATTTAATAGAAACATTTCTCAAAAACACACAACTTACATGCAGCATCCCTACCTCTGCAGGATGCTGAACAATGTACAAACACGTGGAGATTTCCAGAGGATGGACTGGCAGGAACGGGCAGAGACACACCTTCTGGGGACGGCTGTGTGTACAGTACAGGGTGAAGAGATCTATTATATCAGTCTGAAATAAATTACTTGTTACAGAACTTCAAATGCCAACACCAGGGAGAGGCTTGATTTTGTTGGATAACAGAGTATTAATTTTAACCAATCTATCAATCAATGTGCATATATAAACTCACCAGCCACCGGGCGGACCGCCTTTTGCCTACAGAACTGCCGTCATTATTTGTGGCGTAGCTTCAAGAAGGTGCTAAAAACATTTCTCACAGATTTTGGTCTATATTTACGTTATTGCATCATGCAGTCACTGCAGATTTGTTGGCTGCGCATCCATGATGCAAATTTCCCGTTCCACCGCATCCCGAAGGTGCTTTATTGGATTGAGATCAGGTAACTGTGGAGGCCATTTGAGTACAGTGAACTAATTTTAACGTTCAAGAAACCAGTTTGAGATTATGTAAGCTTTGTGACATGGCGTGTAATGTCCTGCTGGAATTAGCCATTAAAAGATGGGTACACTGTGGTCATAAAGGGATGGACATGGTGAGTAGCAAGACCTCCGGGTGCTCCGGTTTCCCCCACCATCAAAAAAAAAATGTGGGTTAGGTTCTCCAGTCAGTGCCCCTGACGAAAGCACTAGCTTAGATCTGGAGTGGTCTACTGGTGAGGTCTACTGCTTCTGTAGCCCATCTGCTTCAAGGTTTGACATGTTGTGCATTCAGATGCTCTTCTGCAAATACCTTGGTTGTAACAAGTGATTATTTGAGTTACTGTTGCCTTTCCATCAGCTCGAACCAGTCTGGGAATTCTCCACTGACCACACTGGAATCACATTTCTTCCCGATTCTGATGCTTGGTTTGAACTTCAGCAGGTCATATTGACCATGACTACATGCCTAAATGCATTGACTCTCTGCCACGTGATTGTCTGATTAGATATCTGCGTTAACGGACAGTTGAACCGTGTACCTAATGAAGTGACCGGTGAGTGTATACATTTATTTTTACTATTATTTAACTGGGCAAACTTAAAGAACTAGGAGACACTGAGACCAAACAGAAAATACACTTCAACCTTCTTCCTCCCTCAAATAGATTAGACAGGTTAACCTGTTTAAAAAATAACCTCATTGGCTATATTCTTTAACACATTTTTTACAGCTGATTCATTATGATACCATATTGCATAACGAGTGTCTGTAGCTTTACCTGTATCGGTGAGCCCCACATATAAAAAAACTCGCCATCACCCTGGGACCTGTTGCATCTCTAAAATCAGCACACAATCTTTCAAACTAAAAACACTATTTTTGTATAATACAGTGCAATCGCTTAATATTTATGGTTTGATCGATCGATTCCAAAATTACTAATCTAAAATGTTGTTTTGATTTATCTAGAACATTGTTATATTTATCTCATTTTAGTATGTATATCGACATAAACAAATGTGTGGGGGGTATTTTCTTAAACATTTCCGAAGATTCCCATTGGAACATTTAATACACTATGAAAACAAAACACAAAATCCCAGCAGCAGTCCCCTGAACTTACCAGCATCGTAAACATGTGGGTCGTCTATCACAGATATCTACCGGCAGATCACACATATCGCGAAAGTCGTCCACTCCTTCATAATGTTTATCTTGCAATGCTGTGCTGACAGAATTGGAAGATTCAAGTTGGGTAGGGGGGTGGTTTAAGGAAAGATTTGACATACCATGACATGTCGTGTCCATTACAAATGTAGATTCGTCTATTAGCTTGTATATGATCTCAAACAGAAGAATAAATAAATAAAAATAAGGTCGTGTTCATATTCTCTCGTGTGCTTAGGAATGTCCCGATAGCAAATTGGTGGATTACTGCCTCCTGCTGTTCTGGAGAGGAAATCGCGAAAGTCGTCCACTTCTTCATAATGTTTATCTTGCAATGTTGTACTGACAGAATTGGAAGATTCAAGTTGGGTAGGGGGGTGGTTTAAGGAAAGATTTGACAGACCATGACATGTCGTGTCCATTACAAATGTAGATTCGTCTATTAGCTTGTATATGATCTCAAACAGAAGAAGAAATAAATAAAAATAATGTCGTGTTCATGTTCTCTCGTGTGCTTAGGAATGTCCCGATAGCAAATTGGTGGATTACTGCCTCCTGCTGTTCTGGAGAGGAAGGACAGTACGGTTTAAGTTTGGCCACATGATGGCACAATAGACATTAATAAAATGGTTGCGCCTTGCTGCTACTTAGATGCAACAGGACTTCTCTCACACAGTGTTTCCCCCATAGAAATAAAATAAATATCGAACGGCCATTCCAATTCAAATCAATGTAGCAGACGGTCAGAGTGGCAGCCATTTTTATGTGTACCATTTAGCTAATTGCAAAGATCTAGCTGCCTACTTCTGTAATATACTGATTTGCGGCAAGTCGTGGACTCACTAGTGGCCTGCCTTGTTGGTGAAGAGGAAGTGGAGAGTGCTAAATTTAATTGCTTCATAATTTTATTGGTAAGTCATAAAAATATATTCAATATATGCTAATATTACAATACTCTCTAACTGAAACTCTCAAACTAGTTAGTGGAACACACATGGTGTTGTCACCATGACAACTAACAGCAATCGACATTTTATGCCTACTAATTGGATGACCACGCCAAACAGTTCAATGGCTTTTCTATTCATTTTATTTCTATGGTTTCCCCTTAAGTGTAAATCAAATTTAAATGTATCCCATAACAAGAAATGGTTAGTGCACTTTTAGATGATGGCTAGTATATACATGCTGATTATACATTAAAACAAACAACATACACAAATGTGACCACACACACAAGGCAGCTCAAATACATGAGAATAAGTTCCTTCCTATGCTTACAAGTAAATCTTACTGCACATTTTACAATGACACAATACAAAGCTCTTAATTGCTTGTAACTTTGCTTTATTCAAAAAGTTGAAAAATAAAAACAATAATTGTTACACAGTCTTACACTTGATTGTTTGGCACTTTAATTACATGAAAAATTTTTCCTAAAGGAAATCATAGAAAGACAAATCATGTTAAAGCATGCTGCCAGCAACTCAGTTGTGGGTTCAATTCCTACTTGGGCCAAATAAATGCTTACAATGAAAAACAGATGGGAACATTTTTGATGTTGGACAATTTAGGGTAATGTATTTTGAGTGCAAAATTGCCACTACACAACTGCAGAATCTTTGCGGAAATATTGTAAATTGCTCTGGATAAAAGCGTTTGCTAAATGACTAAAATGTAAAATAGTAGGTTATTTAACTTGTAAGAAAAAATAAAGAGCTTTGTGTTGTTCCATTATGAAAAGTTCAGAAAGTTTCAATTTATTCAGTAGAGGAACACCTTATTATATCTGCCTTAGGCATGTACTCACTTTACCTAAAACAATCAAAGGTTACTTCATACCGTCTTATAAATGTGCTATAATACTGATTAAGATGCAGTAATGATAAAGTGCTGAAATTAATCACAATGTTGACTGTATGCTGTTGTGAATTCTGTGATTATGAATAAATACTTGTAATGCATTATGAGTATTGGTATACAGGATTATGATTATTCAGTCTATACCTATGCTTATTATAATGCATTATTATTATATTGCATAAGTTAATGTATGATAATGTATAATGCATTGTGTTGAGTAAGTGTTACCAAAAATATATTTACAGTATCTCACAAAAGTAAGAACACCCCTCACATTTTTGAAAATATTTTTAATTATAACTTTCCATGTGACAACACTGAAGAAATTACACTTTGCTTTAATGTAAAGTTGTATAACAGTGTAAATTTGCTGTCCCCTCAAAATAACTCAACACACAGCCATTAAGGTCTTAACCGCTGGCAACAAAACAGCCGCGGTTGGTAGATCTTAATTGGGGACGCCGGGATCACATTATGTTCAATGCATACCAAACTGTAGGTCTATAATTCCTTAATTAGGATAGTGTTCTCTAAACAAAGGCTGATGTTTTATGTTTTTTTGATGTTTTAAGCATGTACAAAGTTCTGAAGAAAATAAAAATGTATTTGCAAAAAGGTTTAAAGAAAATTATTTATACTTCAATAAATACTTGCTTATTCAAAATGCATAAACACATTGACCTTCAGGCTTTTATTTGGAAGGTTTTCTCATTATACCAAACCTATAATGTCATTTTTAGTGTTGCTTGCAGAATACAAGCTATTAACATGCCTTTTGCTAAATGTGTCTCTCACACAGACAACATTCACAGTCTACCTAGGGACATCTTAATTCTCCACTGCTGTCCAAAATTCACCACACGCATCTACTACAGCACTCAAACATCTGCATAAGCAAGCAGCTGTTCATTGTTGCTGGAGACATTAAATGACAACTCCAGCATAAAATGAACCTAGGGGTTAATAACACATTGGTACAGAGTCGACCGTTCTCTGGGTTATGTTTTCATGCTAATCGAAAGTGTCCAGTTTTAGTGCAAACTGATAATTACCTTATAACGTTAGTTGTGAGGGCATGGACAAAGTAAAAATAAATTGCTATTTTACACTACTAACAAGGCTCAAAATAGCACCACACTTCCATGGTAGCATAATGAGGGTCCCTACATGCAAACCAAAGCATTGACAACTTTGTAAGTGTACAGACAGTTAATTAAAAAGATAGTTTAAAAGACAGTACCGTTTGCGTATACAGCCAGGCGCCATCTTCGGAAAACAGACTCGACCAGTTGAACCACAAACTCAGTGCTACGTGAGCTGAACTGTGAGCAAATTGTGTTTTATTTTAGTTTGTGTCGCCAGCTGTAAGTCTTGCTCATTGATCTGCATGAATGACCGCAACACCTCTTGCCATGGGAGATTCAAAGTCACAGTTTATCTCACGTTGCACAGAGTTTGTGGTAATGCAGCCAGGTGTAACAGTTCCCGTTACAATAACCTCACCCGTGGCTCGAAACAGCGATCCTCTGTAACACAATGATAAATGTCACAAACTAAAAATCATTACTGTCACCCCACAACCATGCCACATCCCTTGTGAATCAAGAGAAACCCCTACTTCTGTGTGAGAGAGTGACATAACCAATTGAAATGCTATCAGTGCCTCCCGCTATCTGACTGGCTATTGCAACATCCGCCACATAGGCTCAATGGGAAACAATACGAATAGCTACAATTTGTCTACCTTTGTAAATCACTTTGATTTATTATTACTTTCTCTAACCAGGTATTTCTCCTACTTAGGATGGAAGAGCACAGTCGAGCTAGGGGGATGCTGTCACCTGAAATCACAAAATTGCTAAAATCCCCTTGCTGGAGTAAAAAAGTATGTCAGGAAAGTATGTAGCTTTTTAATTTACAATGGAGAAATAACCAGGTATCAACTTTTGAATTACATGTTAAAATGTTGAAAGTAATTTTTTATTCAAGTTAAGGGTGCACTGTGAAGAACTTAGCAAAAACAGAACTATTTTATCTTTCAGAGACCAGCTTCCATCTGTAGGCCATGCACTTCATGAAATTTTGTAAAATGTGACAAAATGGGAGAATGGTTTTCTGAACTATGCAGTGCATTTTTTGCCATTTGAAAAGGATTTACATTGAGGACATGACTTGTTGTGCTTATAGTATTTGTGAACGGGGATGAACCGGTCTTTAATAAGCTAAGCCGGGTCAGGCCTTGTTAGTCCCTGGATGGGAGACCAATGCTGCTGGAAGTCTTGTTGGATTGCCTGTAGGTGGCACTCTTCCCTTTGGTCTAAAGATCAAATCGGTGTCATCTTTCCGGTGGAAAGTTATACTGGTGCCCTCTCTATTTTGCCTAAATATCCCATACCACCTATCGTAAGTGTAGCTAAGTTAACCCCTAATTACCAATCTGGTCATCATTCACTTGACTCATTCATCCCATCTCTTCCCTTGTAACTATTCCCCAGGTAGTTGCTGCAAATGAAAATATATTCTAAAATCAACATACCTGGTTAAATAATGCTTAATAGAATAAGGTTATTGTGCATATTCTGTAAGTAGAATCACTATCATAACTCAGTTACCCATGAACGTTTTAAATCAAGTGTATTTGATGTGATCTAGCACATACAGTATAAGCAATTACATGACATAGACAAGTTTCGGATACTTTTACAACCAATGGCCAACAATCCCAGAATGCATCTGCTGAACCCCAATGGAAATGCCAATAGTGTGGGCCAACAGAAGATCAGATGTCACATGCATTTCTTGTTTGAACAAAACCAATTCTTTGAATCACCCAAAGCATAGCTAGCCTTTGCAAAGGACAATGTTCTTTGTAAAAGCATGCTATTATTTGGGTTCTTCCTCCATAGTCTTCTTCATTTTATGGGATATGGGAGCTCCAGTCCACCCTCACTAAACACAATTCAACACCATTGTACATGGCTGGGCATACTGTTTTCTATGCTGGGGAAACTGGCCCAAAAGAACCTGCTATTTTAAAAGGGTATAACAAACAGGTAGACACAAAAAAACAGAAAGAGTTTGCCATTTAGTAATTATTGTGTAATTCTGTCATTTTAATGTCAATCACAAATGAAAACAGCATGAAGCTAATAAGACTATATAGGAGACAGTAGTTTCCCCTGAACACAGTTAAAGGATTATGCATCCAGTTCTATCTTTTTCTTGTTCAGTCCCTGTGGCTAAATCTGTGACGGGAGCAGACATAGACTGGCAAGCTCCCGTTTCAGATGATGCAATCTCACTGCTAGCCCCCCTTTTCTCTGGTTCAACCTCTGGCTTAACTGAATCAGATGGATCAGTCACTGCCTTCTCGGGTTCTGTCTTTCCTTTATCTGGTTCTGTTTCACAGTCCTCCCTTGTCAGGACTGGGTCAACCTCTGGTTTGGGGAGGTCAGTCTCTGCAGCCTGAGGTGGTTCTGTCTTCCCTTCTGCCAAGTCAGGATTTTTGCCTTCTGCCTGTTGTGGTTCAATGTTCGAGGCCATTTCCCTCCCATCTTTTGCTGGGTCAGTGGATGTACTTGAAAGCAGCGCAAACTGGGATTGGTACAATGAGGATACACCATCTAATTGTGATGACTTCTCTTTCTCCTCCTTTCTCTGACCTATCTTTCCACCCTGCTCTTCATCGTCAGCTGTCGCAGCTAGTAATACCGTCTCATTCACCTCCTCGGTCTGTCCCATCTCTGCATCTCCTTCTCCCTCGTCAGCCGTTTCAACTGGTGAAGCCGTTTCTTTCTCCTCCACCCTCTCTTCTTTGCTCCCATCCCTCGCTGCCTCTTCCAGGATCCCTGCTGGTGTTTGGGCTCGAACCAGCGGCACTAAATTCAGAGAGATTTTGAGAGGTACCATTGGCTTCCTTCTAGGCGGGACGACTGGCTTTGGAGCTTCGTGCTTGGTTATCTTCTCTGTTGGGCTTTTGCTCAGAGGCTGCGGGAGTGTTTGTCTTTTCTTGGTGGGAGCATCCGGTTTGTGTGAGATGTCAAGGTCTTTGGAGGGCTCCGTGACAATCCTCCCACCATCTAAAGGTGCCGGCTCATTTAAACCTGTGATGACAGCCTGGGTCTCACTCTCCTTCATGGTTTTCCTTTTTTCCCCTGCCTGAGGCTGAGGTGCCTTTTTCAACGTATCTAAAACCTCACGGTCTGCCTTGACATGTTGTTCATCTGTCACTAGTTCTGCCTCGATCTTTCCTTTATCCAGTGATGGTAGGTACCTATCATCAGATGGGGAGGAACTGGCATTTGTCCTGAAGAAATCGGTCATGTCCTGCTCAATTCCCTGGATCCCCCCTTCTGTTTCTGCATCATCAGGATTTGAGGGACAGCTGCCAATGGTATATGGTTCCTGGGTCCATGTTCTGAAACCTTGCTCTACTGCTTCTTCACCATCCAGCTCCACAAAAGGAGTCTCATCTATCAGGACAAACTTCTCCAGGTAGCCCCTGTCCTCTCGGTCTGAGTGTCTGCTGTGGAAGGACCTTTCAGAGGTTATACTCTCAGTGTCTTCGTCCTTCACTCCTTCCCTGCTACCAACTGCTTCTTCGTATAGGTCTGTGTAGAGGAA
Organism: Umbra pygmaea; assembly: GCA_016801145.1. Lineage (NCBI taxonomy): Eukaryota > Metazoa > Chordata > Actinopteri > Esociformes > Umbridae > Umbra > Umbra pygmaea. The sequence continues at coordinate 25,359 of JACXGM010007400.1, forward strand.
GGCCATGGCTGTAGGCTCCTCTAGCAAAGTGGGGTTAATGATTTTGGGAGGTCCCGAAGGGAGGAAGATTGGGGTGAGAATGGTCTCCTCACTGCCAAAGAGGGCTGATCCACTCTCCTTCAAGGGAGATTTGGGTAATTTGTCCACCGAGTCCTTGTCTACATCCAGATAGTTCTTCGAGGGCATATCGTCCACGCCCCCATAGAACACCTCATCCAGATGGTCACCGGAGATTTCGTTTCCGCTTACACCTGTGTCTTCGGCCATAGGTGCAGATTCCTGGGGCTGTTCCAGTTCCTCTATGGCCTGCTGGTTTGCCTCTCCACCATCCGCCTCAGCCTCCTCTTCCCGTACCTCTTCCATGGTGGTGGGTCCTCCTGGAGCAGATTCATCCAATAGATTAAAAGGCTCAAAGTAGTCGATGTGGCTCGTGTCTCCTCGGCTGGGCTGCTTGGCCACCGGAGCCCCAGGGGGGTCAGTCGGACCAGGTCTAGTGGGGATGGTGGATGTGGTGACGTCCACTGTTTGATCTCCACCATCTTCTGGAGTTGTGGTGTCCTCCTCAAGAACCTAAATGAATCAGTTACGGAATTAATTAATATACGAATGAACGACATGGATAGATCAAGATCCACACATTTTATTCCATGGTGGTTCTCACCTCCTCTTTGGTTTGAGGTTTGTTGAAGGTGGATTGCTCCAGGTAGGACAGGTTATCTACCATGACCCTGCTTTCCTCCTCATCTATGCTCACCAGCCTGGGAGGAACCAGGATGTTCAGGATCTCGGAGCCTTCTGACACCAGACGGAATAGACTCTGCTTCTTCTCCTCTTTGGGATCTGTAGTTTCCTCCTCCCCACCATCTCCCTCTGCCCTTATGTTTGGCAGGGACACCTCCACCAGCTCTGGCTTCTCGACAAACTCACCTAGGAAGGAAAAACACGCAAACATGTTTGCCGGCCAGGTCACCGTATGTCATCTCTGAGTGGTTGCGGTTGCCTAAATTTTCAGTAAGCTCACCTAAGTTATCCCCAGTCTGTCCGCGTTTGTCAGACTGTCGACTCTTGCGTCCTCCGCCACTACTTGTTTTTGTCTTGGGCCTTCTCACCATCAGTGCTTCGTCCATGACAAAGGTGATTTTACCCGCTGTTCCAGCTCGTAATCCAGGTGTTGCCGAACTTTCCCTAATGGGAATGCAGAATTCTGAGGAGGTGATTGGGTCGGTTTCGGAACCCCAGGGGGTGGAGCACCGACTGGAATTAGTCTCCCATTGTATTCCACTGTCCTCACCCTGGACTGTAACCATGGAGAAGGAGGGGTCCATCATTAAGCATTGCATCTTGGGACGCACTGCCTCATCCTGGACCACCAACCTCAAACTGGACAAAGCACAGAAGCATAACAGTTTTAATATGTTCAGGTACATCAATAAATTAAGAAATGCAGTGCCATCAGCAAGTATTAAGACACTGAATACATATTTATTCATATGAATCGTCGCTTTCTACAATAAATATCTATTTCTGAAAGTAGAGCGGTGATTGGCTTGGCGTGTTTCGGTCACATTATTTGAAATAATGTATGAATGAATTGTTGATTTTGTAGGCTTTGCATTTGCCTTAAAATTCTGCTATTGGTGTCTGTTAACATTTTAACCAAAAGTAAATCAATTAAAGTCATTACTACAGTATGTATCAGTCAGTACTACAGAAGTTAGGATTGTATGTATCAGTCATTACTACAGAAGTTAGAACTGTATGTCTCAGCCATTAATACAGAAGTTAAGAATGTATGTATCAGTCATTACTACAGAAGTTAGGACTGTATTTATCAGTCATTACTACAGAAGTTAGGACTGTATGTATCAGTCATTACTTCAGAATTTAGGACTGTATTTATCGGCCGTTACTACAGAAGTTAGGACTGTATTTATCAGCCATTAATACAGAAGTTTGCACTGTATTTATCAGCCATTACTACAGAAGTTAGGACTGTGTGTATCAGTCATTACTACAGAAGTTAGGACTGTATTTATTGGCCGTTACTACAGACGTTAGGACTGTATTTATCAGCCATTACTACAGAAGTTTGCACTGTATTTATCAGCCATTACTACAGAAGTTAGGACTGTGTGTATCAGTCATTACTACAGACGTTTGCAGTGCACTATATGTATCAGTCATTACTACAGAAGTTTGCACTGTATGTATCAGTCATTACTACAGAAGTTAGGACTGTATGTATCAGTCATTACTACAGAAGTTAGGACTGTATGTATCAGTCATTACTACAGAAGTTTGCACTGTATGTATCAGTTATTACTACAGAAGTTAGGACTGTCAGTCATTACTACAGAAGTTTGCACTGTATTTATCAGTCATTACTACAGAAGTTAGGACTGTGTGTATCAGTCATTACTACAGAGGTTTGCACTGTATGTATCAGTCATTACTACAGAAGTTAGGACTGTCAGTCATTACTACAGAAGTTTGCACTGTATTTATCAGTCATTACTACATAAGTTTGCACTGTATGTATCAGTCATTACTACAGAGGTTTGCACTGTATGTATCAGCCATTACTACAGAAGTTTGCACTGTATTTATCAGTCATTACTACATAGGTTTGCACTGTATGTTTCAGCCATTACTACAGAAGTTTGCACTGTATTTATCAGTCATTACTACAGAGGTTTGCACTGTATGTATCAGCCATTACTACAGAAGTTTGCACTGTATTTATCAGTCATTACTACAGAAGTTAGGACTGTGTGTATCAGTCATTACTACAGAAGTTTGCACTGTATTTATCAGTCATTACTACAGAAGTTAGGACTGTGTGTATCAGTCATTACTACAGAAGTTTGCACTGTATTTATCAGTCATTACTACAGAAGTTAGGACTGTATGTATCAGTCATTACATACAGAAGTTTTTCTCTTTTTATGCAACATCCTATGACCGTTTGTTGATTTTGGGTGATTTTAATGTTTGCTGCCCAGGTAAACCCTTGGTTAGTGAGTTTTGCCATGTAACGGAGTCATTTGGCCTCCTCCAGCACATAAATCAGGTGACCCATGTTCATGGGCACACCCTTGATCTGATCTTATCCCAGGGGTTTTCCATTGATAACATAAGCATTGAGGATGCATCCTTCTCTGACCATATGCCTATTGTGTTCAATGTTAAACTATGTAACCCACTATTTACAGCCAGACCTGCTGGCCACTACTCTCGTTATATTAACCATTTTACTGCAAATAGGTTTTCTGAATGTTACATAGGAAATGCTATCTCTGCCTCTATCCCTGCCCATGATCAAGTCTTGAGCCCTGATGAGCTAATATACTTTTTTAATACATCTTGTTCAGCTATCCTTGAAACTGTGGCCCCCCTTAAACGTAGATACCCTAACTTTAAATCCCAACAGTGACTTGATGATTCCACCCGCCATCTCAGGCAGGTTTGTCGAAGAGCTCAGCGTAAGTGGAAAAAAGATCACCTCACAGTCTCTTTAGAAATATTCAAAACTTCCCTGGCCAATTTCCAAGCTGCAGCTAAAAAAGCTAGGGCTAAGCATTTCTCAGACATTATAAATAAACATTCCCATCGTCCTAAAATATTATTTAATACCATAAACTCAATTGTTAACCCCCAAGTCTCTCCAGAGGTTGAGGTATCCACCAATACTTGTGAAGAGTTCTTGACGTTTTTTATTGAGAAAATTGACCACATCAGAGCCCTGTTCACTCCTGTTGTATCTGACACACCACCACATTTCCCCATTGCTACACCTACTTTTGACCAATTCCAAGCAGTGTCCTACACTGAACTATGGGACATTGTAAAGCACATGAAACCATCAACAGCCCCACATGATCCTATCCCTACACAGATTATCAAAGATGCTTTTGATACTATTGGTCCTTCCATCCAATCTATTCTTAATGCCTGCCTTGACACTGGCACTGTTCCTACATGTTTCAAGCATGCGGTTGTCCAGCCTATGCTAAAGAAACATAATCTAGATGCAAAATATCCTAAACATTTCCAGCCTATCTCTAAACTGCCATTTATCTCAAAATGTTTGGAGAAGGTGGTGTTAACACAGTTGCTTCCATACCTCAATTCAACAGAGATTCTAGAGCCATTTCAATCTGGGTTCAAAGCCCGTCAGAGCACTGAGACAGCCCTGTTAAAGGTGACAAACGACCTGTTGCTCACCCTTGACTCAGGTGATAATGCCATTCTGGTCCTGTTGGATCTGAGTGCTGCATTTGATACTGTAGACCATGATACACTACTAGAGCGTCTTGAACAGTGGGTTGGCATTAAGGGTACAGCTTTAAACTGGTTTCACTCTTACCTCCACCAAAGATCTTTTTCAGTATCTATAGGCCAGTACTCTTCATCCTCTGCCCCTGTGTCTTATGGTGTCCCCCAGGGATCCATTGTAGGTCCAGTACTTTTTTGCCTTTACATGCTCCCCCTAGGTAACTACATAGCTGGCACCATTCATCCCCATGTAGCCCCCAGGTCCCTCAGATCCTCCGCCCAAGGTCTCCTCCATGTCCCACGGTCACGGCTTAAGCAAAACGGGGATAGAGCCTTCTCTGTTGCTGGCCCTCAGCTGTGGAACCAACTACCACCTGACATCAGAAATGCCCCCTCAATCACAATATTCAAAACCAGGCTAAAAACTCACCTATTTACATTGGCATTCCCTGTGTGTTAACTGTCTTACCCTGTCATGTCTGTAACTATGTGTCCTGTGTTTCGATGTCATCTTAGCATATATCACTTATCTTTAAGTGTAGTTATTTTATTTTATTATTTTATAGCGAATAGGCCATGTACAGCACTTTGGTCAGTGCAAACTGTGTTTAAATGTGCTATAAAAATAAATGTTACTTACTTACTTACTTACTAATACTACAAACGTTTGCACTGTATTTATCAGTCATTACTACAGAAGTTAGGACTGTGTGTATCAGTCATTACTACAGAAGTTTGCACTGAATGTATCAGTCAATACTACAGAAGTTAGGACTGTGTGTATCAGTCATTACTACAGAAGTTTGCACTGAATGTATCAGTCATTACTACAGAAGTTTGCACTGTATTTATCAGTCATTACTACAGAAGTTAGGACTGTATGTATCAGTAATTACTACAGAAGTTTGCACTGTATTTATCAGTAATTACTACAGAAGTTTGCACTGTATTTATCAGTCATTACTACAGACATTTCCACTGTATGTATCAGTCATTACTACAGAAATTAGGACTGTGTGTATCAGTCATTACTACAGAAGTTTGCACTGTATTTATCAGTCATTACTACAGAAGTTAGGACTGTGTGTATCAGTCATTACTACAGAAGTTTGCACTGTATTTATCAGTCATTACTACAGAAGTTAGCACTGTGTGTATCAGTCATTACTACAGAAGTTTGCACTGTATTTATCAGTCATTACTACA
>JACXGM010007401.1:0-15838 GCA_016801145.1 Umbra pygmaea
CTAGTGACAACGCTATAAAAGCCTATTGCGGTGCTTGCGTCACTCCCGTATCCCTCCTACCAGTTCCTATGGCCACTTGACCAGTGCGAATGCAAATAGCAAAACCTGTTTTTGGGGAGAGTAGTTAGTAGAACTGTTTAGAAGTGGACTGTTCCTATAACTACGTTCCTGTAACTACTTGGTCGGAAAGCGGCTAATGATACAATTACTGTTTCGGTGATAGAGGCTGGAATACTTCTCTGATTGGTCAATACCTTAATTTGTACTTAACTGTACACAGTGGTACAGAAACGAAATTTACTGAAACTGTCTATTTTTATTTTTCCACCAGGGGGCATTCAAGGACCGTGCAAGAATCTTAATGTTGACCTTTTGAACAATAAACATATAACGATCACGACGTAGCATGTAAGTAGCGTAAGTTTTGCTAAGGTGGAGGTCAGGGGTGGTGACGGGCGCATAAATTTGTGATTTTCATGCACTTTGGCACTTTGTGTGTGTCCATTGCAGCGTAATTCAGACAGGCGATTGAGATTTTTTTGTAATGTTCAAGGAGAATTCCGGGCTATTTAAAAAACGTAGCTCTTTTGTTTGAATATTTGGAGTGCTGTCAGTAGTGAGAATAACTCAAACAATCTGCATTGCCAAAACCGTGTTATCCCCCTGCTCTAGTAAACATTCATTACACATTTACGGGGCAAGTTTTAAAACATGCTGTGAGCCTCTTTAACATGTTCGAAATGTCATTACTAGTGCATGTGCAGTGATTCCTTATAGTGAACACAGCAAATCTGAACAAATTAGCCAGTGTACATACCTCTGTTTATTTCCCATTTTCCAGTGAAGTCCACACTAGTCAATTGTTGAAGTCATACAATGCAATATTCCAAAAAGATTTGCCGTGGTTCAGCGTGTGGAATGTTCTCGCATGACTCTGCGAAACATACTAATAGAAGTACGAATATAGCCTAATAGCAAAACATGCAGCAGAATAGTAAAAAGACCCCAAATATGTTGGCATATAATTCATGTTTCCAAGTTAGTAATTTGGGAGAACTTCTGTACGGTTGACCGATTTGGTAACACTTCATTTTACGGGGTCATTGTTACACATGTGTAGGTACATATCACAATAACTTCCAGTTACATTATGTATTTACACTGTAAGAATGGTTTGTTACACTTTGTTTTATATATATATATTTTACAGTGTACTTATGAATGTAATTACACTGTAACCAGCCGCGGTCGGTGGATCTTAATTGGGGAGGACGGGCTCGTATTACGCTCAGAACCGGAGTGAATGGAATGTGTGCAAATCAAAAAAACAATTGGTTTTGTTTGTTGCGCACCATTCCATTCACTCCGGTTCCGAACGTAATACGAGCCTGTCCTCCCCAATTAAGATCCACCGACCGCGGCTGACTGTAAACAAGGCGTAAAATGAAGTGTTACCAAAGATTTATATGGATTTTATATGAAACAAGTTTTAACCCTTCAAGATGGTTCAGTAATGACCTGGGACCAAGTAATTTTAATTCCCATGATCAGGAACACAAAAACAGGAATTTCAATGTTGCAGGTAGTCAGAGATCCAATCTAGTCAGGTGCTTCAACTATTAAATTAACCCTGAAGATGGAGTTTTTACTTGCAGTGGTGTTTTATATTGAAGTTATATTATTCCTAGGCCTATGCTTTTTTTTAAATGGTTCCAAATGGGTTTTTGGCAGTCACCAAAAAACAAAAATGTTGTTTTCAGGTATAGAGCATTTTTCAGGATCTGCAGCCGTGACCTGTATACTGCTTAAGGTGTTTTCTAAAACATTATCTGTTTTCTTTCTATTCCCCCAACGGCTAGCTGAGTATAAATCCACACAGCGACCAACTGATCAGATCTCACTATTGCTCTCCATTATACCACTCTCCACTTCGTCCACACCCACTGTCACACTCTCCTCCCCAATGCAAATACCCCTGGGTGGGGTAATATCCCGACCATCAGTTACTGATCAGGGACTCTGTGGCGGGTTTATGGCATGTCCAGCAGAGAGGGAGAGCAGGAGGAGGTTGGAGGATGAATAGTTGAATGAGTCATCTGCAGGACATAGGAGACAGATAATGGAGGATTGTTCAGCTCCCTTTATCGCTTTATCCTCGAAGAAATATCTTCCAATATCAGCTATCTCATATATAATATTAGATAGCTGATATCTAATCTCTCTGAATTTCCAAAATTATTTGTATTTGACCTCACTTAAAATTATTGCATCAAATAACGCTCATGTCTATCAAGCATTTGAGTGGCGATTACGTCAATATCTATTTAGTTAAGTTACGCAATAATGTTATCATTGACGTCGACTTTTATATATGTAAGAAATTAGATGCAGGCTGAGAAAAATTCCTCTCTATTTTCTTCTGTCTATTGACCTGCAAGCTTTGATTTATTGTGATGCAGTTACATTGACTGTGACAGCGACAAGGACAGTGTCCTGCATTTCCATAGCAAACACCTACAAGAAGGAAGCTTCCTTACAGGTTCCTTCAAATGGTTTGATCCTAATTGTGATCCTTATAGACACAATGTCAACATCAAAGTGCAGTTAAGTCAATGATGAAGCTACGACCCGGTCAGGGTGTGAACTGCTGGTTAATCCTAGTGTATTCATCACTGCCTGCCTATACATATACTGATTTCGTGTTGTTCTGATTTGCTATGGAGAGGGAAAATATTTTGTAATTGTACATATAGTAATAGCATTTTTGTTGTTTATTCAATAGCAGATGTAATAATTTATTTGTTATTTTGGTATATATATAATTCCGAAAAGCAAAACCCTCTTTATAATAATTTTATTAAATATTTCAAATGATGCACATACATAAATATATAATTTACATCTATAGACCTACAAACAGAGGAACATGGTTCAGTAATGGGGAAGTGCAGAGCTGTAGTTCACTTCACGTATGGTCAGTCTGAGAATTGATAGTATTTATATTAGCTGACGTAAACAAGCTCATGATTTAATAACTGCCATCCTAATGGGTTGCAATTGCAAACTGTTAAAGTCGGTATTTCTTAACATTATTTAGGTCCTCGGTATCTCCGCCTGTTGTTTTGTCCGTTGCCTCCCTCTCTTCTAGCACACACGTGTTTTACAATCACCTGAGAGCAGTTATCACACTTAACGGTGCAGCACCATTGAAATATACAGTTACAGCTACTGACTATCTCCGTTCTACGCTCTTCGACCCTCAGGCCGCACTCATGACATAGTCGGCGACAGCTCCTCCTCTCCCACTGGTTCAAGCCCTCGCCGTGCTGCAGGCATTCCCTGCCCTCAGTACTGTGAAGGCCCAGACTTGCGTTCCGACTACAGTAGTCCGGAGATTCCTCTAGGTAAATAAGCTCCGTCCTGGCAATACTGCTGAAAGCGTCCGCGATGGCACCCCTGTTGTCGGCACTGTTCCCCGACCTCATCCGCCTTTTGTCCATCTCCAGTTTTTGAGCCTGGTCGTATTTGACCTTGAGGTAGTTGCCAATGTCTCTGAAGTCAGACAGCTGCATCCAGCAGGTCTGAACAGAGCAACTCTCTGACATACCATGGCACCTGCAGATTCTCTTCATGGTGGACTTCACTGCCTGCTCAGCAGACACAGAGACCATGACGTTAGTGGGTAATAAAACTATACCTTTGTAAATACCACAATGTAAATTACATGGCCAAATAGTGGGCTATTAAAATGTTACTCGTGCATAATTGGCTACCTGAGCCATTATCTAGGCTATTGCAAGAACCTGAAGCAAATTAACTCACCAGTCTACCAGCGTCGTTGTTATGAAGGTTAACAGCTGCACGTGAGTCTTGGCCGGTCTCGAGTGCATCCACGTACTGTTTGGATATCCTCTCGCCGAAGTCCACGTTATCACTGCAACCGCCCCAAAACCACCCGCGACCCCCTTTGAGAACGAAGACAATGAATAACATCTGAGTATGGGCACACACGATTAGGGATAACGCTGTTTTATTATACCATTTTGTGTCTTACCAATTTTACCGTTCCTCGAGCTGTCACAGCCACAGTTGTCAAGGTCCCCCAGACTACAGTTGCGGGTCAGCGTGTACATGACACCTGCTGCACTGATCGCGTGGACAAAAGAGGTCTCTCTCGTGGCTGCAAGGTCAGATACAGACATCGAATATATATAAACACGTAGGTAGCAATATTCATAACATATAGCCTACTGTAAAGTTTTACGCATTGAAAATAAGTAGATAAATTAAAATTCCCTTTTACGCATTAAGTATAAGCCTCCGAACCATATTATGACAACATTTTACTCATCAGAAATTCAAGTTGTTTGCAACAGAGCATAATTAATGTATTCTGAGCAAACCTACCGCTGCGGAGGCCTTTGTGGGTTGACAGTTGGAGCGCGCTCTCGGGGCAGTTCCACCTGTCTAACGCGAACTGGTGTTTGCATTCCTGGATCCCGGTCTGCGCGCCTACCTGCACGCTACTGGCATACGTCAGATAGGCCTGGATATCGGTGGAACAAACAATGTTAAACCCACTGTTGAATGTGTTCACTATACCTTTCCGCTATCAAGTGTTCAACATCATACTAGTAATTAATTTATCTTTGTAATTGAACTAGATATTGAACTAGATATTACATTTTGTCTGCACTGATGACATTTTGAGAAATCATTTGAACACTTTCTTTAAGTTAAGGTTAAAGCAAACACATATAGAAGTCTTACCTTGGGTCCAGTCATAAGAAAATTGTTCACGGCCCTGAAAGGAAAATACCAACATAGCCTGAAACATCACTTTTAAAGTTTTTTTACATAGGATGTAAGCTTGTTGAGATAAATGACAACGAAATGTTCAGTGGGGTCTTACCAGGCATTTCCAAATATAATTTGGTCAACGAAAACTACTAGGAGCCAAACGAATGAACACATCACCATTGTTAGTTTTTACCTCCAACCCCAAGAAGAGATTTGGGCATGTGATGAGTAGAAGCAACTTTCGCCTTTAATTTAAAGGAAGGAATCACGAACAAATGGAAACCTTGTTCTTTGTCTCTGCGTTCGGATGACGTTGATTGGACAATGGCCACAATTGGCGAAGAGTGGAGGAAATTCCTATGGAGAACTTCAAACGGTGTCAGGACACCACAGTTTATTTTCTACCCGCAGGCGACAAGACACCATGCAGCCAGATTAATGACATGATCTCGGCATCCCGTGGAGCACTGGCCCTCAACAGCACACCAATAAACAAAACAGACGGCAGAATCACAATATTAAACCCTCCAAGTTTTTTGGCACGGGAAAAATAAAAACAGGACTCGAAATAAGAAAATTTTATATACAATTTCCAGTACAAAAAGTAATCATTTAGCAGGATAGTTATTTAATAAAACTGATGTGTTCAAAATTGATCAGATACTTTATATTTATACACCAAGTGGCTACTACAGTAAACCTGCATGAACAAAATATTGTGCTTATAAACTTAATTAAATATTATTTTAGAATATTTCCCAAACCTAAATCACATGTTAGAGCCTATAAAGTGCATTTTAAATAAGTGAAAATAATCCGAAACCCGATGTGGGATGACATTTAAACATTTGCAGGAAACAGTGTGTATATTATTTCAGCAACAACTAACAATTCAAGAAATATCAATATAATCAACTCATTAAACATGTTTAAATAAAAAGTGAAATAAACGGTGTCTTGGCATAGTATTCGCAAATCAACTGCGTTGCGCGTGGTGCCTTTTGCCACTTTTCCTCGTATTGTTCTGAAGCTTGCGCACCCTGTCCCTGCGCGTGCAAAAGTATTTGGTTACAACTTGTGTGCACTTCTCGCACTTGACTGTGCAACACCAATGGAATTTGCAGTTACAGCTGCTAACAATCTCTATTCTCCTCTCCTCTACCTTTAGTCCACACTCATGGCACAAACGACGGCAGCTCCTCCTCTCCCACTGGGAAAGATTCTTTCCCCCTTGCAGACACTCCCTCCCCTCGGTGCCCTGGAGCCCCATACTCTTGTTCTTGTTACAATAATCCGGAGATTCCTCCAGGTAAATCAGCTCCGTCCTGGCAATGCTGTTAAATGCGTCCGCGATGGCACCTCTATTGTCTGCGCTGTTCCCCGACCTCATGCGCCTCTTGTCCATCTCTAGTTTCTGCGCCTGGTCGTATTTGACTTTAAGGTAGTTGCCGATGTCTCTGAAGTCAGGTAGCTGCGTCCAGCAGGTTTGGATAGAGCAGCTCCCGGAGACTCCATGGCACTTACATGCTCGCTTCATTGTTGCCTTGATACCCTACAGAGAAAGAACGAGAGAGAGAAATGTAATTCATTCCGTTATGGATTCAGTAATATTTTACATTTAAGCCTGCTAGTGCATACGTTTACTGATTAGGGACAAAATAATGATTCAAACCGTTCCAAATGAACAAATCAAACCATCCAAAGAAAACAATAGTCACAATCATGTATATACAAAATCATCAAGGCAGCCAGTATCAGATCTGTCACTCACCAGTCTACCTGCCTCATTGTTGTGCAGGTTCACAGCTGCGCGCGAGTCATGCCCGTTCTCCAGCGCGTCCACAAACTGTTTGGATATATTTTCTCCAAATTCCACCTTATCACTGCAGCCTCCCCAGATCCAACCCTTACCACCTTTGGAAAAATTAAGTATGATTAATCTATGGAAATTCGTCAATATTCAGCATTAGGCTTACTACTCGAACTACAGTAAAGTGTAATTTAGAGTGTTAATTTTACACTTAGGGTGTTGACTTAACACCGAAGTTTTTACTATGTAGGCCTATTTCAGAGCTTCTTTCTTCTACGTAATTCTGAAGATTTTGACAGAGGCTTATAATGATCAAAAGTTCGTTTCAGTGTGAAATTTTGTTATCTGAACATTCAATAAATTGCATCACTTAAATGTTAGTAAGTTAACTACTATTCCAGTCAGCAAGCCATCTGAATACTCACCTATCTGTCCAGTCTTTGTGTCGTCACATCCACAATTTTCAAAATCTCCCATACTGCAATTCTTAGTGAGAGTGTACATAACACCCGCAGCACTGATAGCGTGGACAAATGACGTTTCTCTAGTCGCTGGAATTTAGAGAAATTATTTGTCAATATTAAGAAGTATATATACACGAAGTATATAGTTCAGTTGTCTAATATGTTGCCTATGGTACACATGTACTGCCTAGACTCCAACCCTTAATATTTCCATATACTTTCCGATCAAATAAGGTACAGCAATGAATGCCAAAGATAGCCTACTTATAGGCTACCTTTTCTCAGACATTTATGCTACTAACATAGCAGTACATTTGGCATAGGGAACTGCTAAACGTAGAAAGAAAGGTCTAGACAATTTAGCGCTTCCTGGTAAAATAAAATAAATTCTAATTAAATCATAACAATAAAATATATGTTTATACCACTACGAAGTCCATTATGATTTGAGAGTTGGAGCGCACTCTCGGGACAGTTCCACCTGTCCCATGCAAACTGATGTTTACATTCCTGGATCCCGGTCTGTGCACCCACCTGTACACTAGTGGCATACGTCAGATAGGCCTGGAGGGGCAAACGGATAAGGAGACCGTTATTCGCAGTTTCTCGTTCGGAATTGGTCCAACATTTTATTGTGCTATACTGTAAAACAAATCCTAAAAAACAGTAAAAAGTACTGGTAACACATATAACAGTACTTTTCCAATTATTTTATCTACATTTTCTTCAAGACAATAACAGAAAATACTTTATAAACACAATAGATGTCCGATAACACGCACAGCGGATATACTTTTAACGGAAATCTACTGTGTTTATAAAGCAGTTTCTGTTGTTGTGTTGAAGGAAATATCCGTAAAAATAATAGAAAAAGTACTGGCTGCAAATTACTAAAATTAAATTAATATAGTACCTTTTACTGTTTATTTCACGGATACGTGTACAGTGTATTTGTTCTTTAGATTTGCCTTCAAGTTAAATATTTCCTTTATATAAATACACATATACATCTTAAACATACAGTATTCAACCTGACATATTCATGCAAAGAATGCATAACTAAGTGAATAGAATAGCATAAGGTAAAATAACAGAACCAGGAATATTTTAATCTAGTAATTCCTATTTCACGAAACTGTGCACCTGCAGTGTAAATAATGATTCGTTAAACGTACCTTTGGTCCAGTCATCAGGAAGTTATTAACCGACCTATGAACAAAAAGTAAAGCATAAGTCAATTGGCTGTAGTCTAAACGGAGTAATCTGCGTTGCATATGATTGATATATAACTTTTGAAATACCAATAACATGTAAAAACTAACCAGGCGGCTGACGAAAGAATATGACAACACATGCAAAGTAGCAATGACGTTAGCAGTTGGCATAGTTCCATGGTAGCTAATGCGTCCAATGCGTCCAAAACAGCAGCCTGGAGTATCCAACGCCCAAATACTGAGAGAGGGCGGTCAGAGTAGAGTGAGGGGCTACAAGCAACTGAGGTTTGCAACTGGACCCTAAAGACATTTATAGTGTCATTGCGTTTGACAGATTTGTTGGTAACATTTCGCTGTGAAAATGTGCGAACTAGGAAATTAGTCGCGTAGGAAACACGTCGGCGCACTTCAAAGCATCAACACAGACACGGTTAACAAACAGGGATAACAGCCCCACACTGATCCATCCGTTCATTCATCGATTCCATGTCTCTTTTCCATAATACAATTGGTTGCATATCCTTGTTAAATTTATGGATTGATAATAACAGTAATTTGCCATATATTAGGCCTAATAATAATAATACTTATAATTATTATCATCATCATAATACATATTTTTTAAGATATTTTGTAGGCTTTGTAGTATTAATATTATAAATAGGCCTTGTAACTATACATAGGCTACACATCTAAATATTCTATTTCTGTTGCTGCTCAATATTTAATTCTGTACATTTATGCGGACATGCACTGATTGTATTGTGTATGAATATGCTATTGGCCTAGTCTATAAGCTTCTATACATTTTTTTACGTAATCTATTTATATTTGACTGGATGTATGTCCCCTATATGTTTTTGACTTAGATAATCTGTCTGTGTCCCGGTAGGAGCCCAGTTCTCTGGAAAAGAACACTGCAGTCTCAGGGGGGTATTGGGGGACTACAAAGTCAAAAAGGCATTCACTGTTCGTAAGAGTCATGTAAATAACGCCTCACACATTGGCGGCATTGGCACCGCCGTGATAATAAGATAATAGCCGATTTCATGGGAACGAACTTGGTGTTAAAATAGTCTGGTAGCCTATTCGAAAAGAGGGTGGGGATATGAGGAGAACTAAACGAGAAACAATTAGTATTGGTCTCCTGTAAACAATTTTTAGGAAATAAAATACGATAACAGGGTATTTATTTTAAATTGCGTAATGTTGAAACAAAACATTACATTCCACAAAAAATGGGGTTACCATTTACGCATTCGCTAGGTGTGGCTATATTGACTAGATCATCATTTTGGGACCTCATCGTGAATGCTTTTATAGAGCATCAGCTGCTAGTTTCTATTAATTCACTTTTGATTTGATATGAGAGCAATTAACTTGAGTTATTGAGCAATTGATTAAGATAGGCCTAGCCTATTCCGATCAGATCACTCTGGCTAAATCCCCTATAAACCACTCAAAATCCCTTAAAACAACTTATCACTCCGCTGTCGGACAATAGGCGAGTCCTTGCAATTCAAAAGAGATGCACGCAGGTGACGATAATCCAGACTAATTAGAGCAAGGCCACTTTACTGTTCCACTGCCTGAAACCTAAATAAACATGTAGAAACCTACAAATAGGATTTACCGCTCTGCTTTAGTGCATAATGGGAAGACTACATGACAATTTGTAAAACCACAGAAAAAAAAAATGTAGGCGTTATTTTCAAAATATGTTACAGCGTATAGACCAGTGGTTTTTAAACCTCTCATAGGGACCCACAGCCGTTCCATATATTTGATGTATCCAAGAGCTAGCACACATAAATCACATTTATAGGCTACTAATTATCAGGCCCATGGCTGCATGATTCAGCTGAGCTGGTTACAATAACTTTTTGAAACGGCTGGCAGGTTCCTGGAGGTTTAAAAACAGATATAGACTAAACATCTAAACTCAAATATACTGAACGAACATAACATCATTGCTAGTTAAACTAACCCATCATTAACTAGATATTTTTCGTCAATGTGTTAATTGATATTATTTAAATAAATTAAGAGTCGTAGCAAGCTCATCACCTTAAATAAATAAATAAATAATAATAAATAATAGGTCCAGCGACTGAGATGGCCATGACAGAACATTGATTTTGTTGTCACAGAACCATTTCTGTGTGGATCTTGATGTACAGTATTATTGCATCTCTGTTTCGAGTCCAAACATGTCATGCTGTATCTGACCAAATGGTTACATTTTCATTTTTCTCTATAATTGTATTGTTTATCATTTTAAAGTATTGTTTGTGCATTGCCAGTCAGGGGTGCCAGTAATTTTGGAGCTGTACACTGAGTTGGCTAGATTAGCCCAGTCAGGTATGTATAGCATGCAGTTCTGCACATGTATTCCATTATGTTCTACTCTCAAGGTACTCTCTTGTTACATTCTCCATAGGTCGTTCTTGCAAATAAGAATTGGTTCTAAATCAATTAACGGTAAAAAAAAACACAAAACTGTGTTCCCAAAGATTGCGAAATTGATATTTATTTTATTTTTCATTAAGGCAATTTATCCTTATTTAGGACACATATTAACTTTGCCTGTGCAGCTATTCTGGGTGGTAGGGCTTTGCTCTACAATTGGGCCAATACAATTTAGTCCTCCAATACACGTTGACTTTTGCATCATTTATACTACTTTACAACAACCACATTCAACGTTAAAAAAACATTAGGCCTATGCTAAACAAGGTTTAAATTAATTGTTCAAAATGACGTTTCAAACTCATTAGGCGCGTCCGCGATGTGCTGATTGAAGATTAACGGGACTAGTGTTCTCTTCAGGTAGGCTACGTTTATTGGGCTGCAGTGCGGTGTGATAAGTGGAGTCATAAAACGGATAAAGGCAGCGGAGGTGAGAGGCTAGACGCACCGGTAAAAGGTGGCAGGACTGGCGACGCCAGCGACCCATGTGCATATCCAGCAGACTTTTAAAGCAGCGATGCACTGCAGGTAGTTCAAACGTTGAATGTAGAAGTGAGGTGCTAGCTCACATACCATTAGACGATTAGCAAGTGTTACAACAAGACCAAACGATGGGAATGACTGTCATAGTAGGCTGTCTCGTTTAATGGTAACAGAGATTAAAGATGTGTTTACAAGAATACAAGCAATACATATACCCCATTGATTTGTTTTAAAACTAAAGGGGTACACGGCTAGAAGTTATCTTGTTATGCGGTGTCTATAGCCTAAACTTTTTGTAACGATTGATTCCCCGTCTTCATCTACTTGGCAAAACGGACACAGCATCGCATATTGCCATAATCCTTTCATCATAAAAATGTAGCCTACTGTTGTCATTTTCTATTAACCCACATTTTAATATTGTTTTTAGTTTTTGTGATATACCTGCTTATTTTCTGTTATGGACAGACAGGTTAAACCCCCCGAAATCGTATTTGTTTCACCAACATCATTCATCAGAAATTCAGACCAAAATATGTTGAATTTTTATTTCACCCTTTTGATTATTTCATAAATAAAAGTAAAAAATAGAACATGAAACAATTTAATGTACCCCCCTCCTGGCTACCGACTTGGTTCTGCCTCATCCAGAAACAAGACCGACCATATAGCTTAGTAGGGGGGTTATTTGAGTTGGATGCAAGGGGCTTTCATTTTGAGTGTTTTTGCTGGACCAGTGCCCAATACCTGTTGTTAAAGCAGAACCATCCCGGCAGCCAGGCTACACATACAGTGTTCAGTAGGGTTTGTCTCCAACAATAATTTTAGACCACATTATTCTAGTAGTTAGCTAGATGAAATGCTAAGTAAACTAGGGTTTGAGAGAACCTAATGGAAGGTAGATTTGTATAAACAGGGTTGGACAACCCTGGAATTGGATTACCCTTTTAATTTCTTGGAATAGCCCCTTTCAGTTCTTTGTTGAACCCCTTGTGGAAATGATTCTAACTGAAATCAAAAAGGGTTAGCAAAAGGATTTCTTAAAATAATAGACAAATAACCCTTGTAGGTTGTAAATAGCACCATATCTACTAAGCGTGAGCTGCAACGGCTGTAGTCCTGCAGCGCACGTTAAAACACAAAGGGCCAATAGAATACTGTGACAGTAAAAGAAAGTGCTTGTTTTGGGGGCATCTGGGCCTCCACTTCCTCTTATCCACCCAGTTCCTTCAGGGAGTGGCATCTTCTTTTCTCTCCTGTTCAATGGCTGAAACAGAAAAGGACACTATATATCAGTGAAACATCTATATTCTGAGGAAGGTGAACAGGGCTCTGGTGCTGTGTGGTATAAATGCAGAGCTGATACAGGCACCCTATTCCCTATAATGTAGTGCACTACTTTGGAACAGAGACCCTTGTAAGAGAGTGATTTGCAGTCGTGTATGTGTACTGAAGGTACACCAGAAATGATATCATCTACAAAATAATAGCTGCTGATACGAGGAAACCAGTCAACTGCAAGGGCCAGATGGAGAGACAGAGACTGGATGTTTGATTGTGTTTAATGTTAGTTTCTCTCACTTTGGCAATGTAAACACTTTGTTTCCTATATGAAGCCCTCCAAATGAAGCCCTCTGAGTTGAGAGAGACAGGGTGAGCGAGAGGGGGGGGAAAGAGCAATGCAGAAACTGTATAAACACTTCCGTCACCACACAAACACACACAACCTTTACGCACGCACACACACGCCCGGGTCCGCACACGCACACGCTGCAGTGATCACTCACTCTCTTTTGTCGGCAGGGGGTTCTTCTCTTTGGTCTCAGTCTTCTTCAGTTTGGTCTTGTCGAAGCAGGCGATCTCCGTCAGGTCAGGTTTGTCAGACATGGTTGCTTAACATGGGAAGATGGAGAGAGGGATGTGGGCGTGACAAAGACATTTTCGCCAGGTACAGTTATTCAACCCGGAGGCTGGATGTTTCAAGGTCCGGTTGACACTCACTGTCAAATGAGCCACAATCAATATGGGGTCTTAAGGACAGAATATCGATAGGAGCCATACAGTTATCGCTTCTGCTGTCGTCATAGGAGACAGATATGGGCGTCGAGCTCCAGGTAGGAGAAGGAGAGGTGCAGCAAATTCTTTGCCCATCATTATATAGTATATCAGCCCCCCACACATTGCACATGAGGTAATTTTCTCAATCATGCCACTGTTCCAGATGATATCTAGCCTGTACATGCGTCTAGCATGACAACAGCAGTTCCACGCCTGTGTCGCTCGCTGTGCGTTGGGGATGGGCTCTTTGTTCTCTGCAGTCTCTCTCTTTCTGTCTCTCTATTCTTCGTCCCTCTCTATTTCCCTGCTGCCTTGGTCCTCGTGAGTCTCTTCATGGCTTCACATGTTCTAACGCAGTCCTGGCTAAAATGACCACTGCCCCCCCTACCCCATCTTATCTCTCTCTCAGTGGTAGCTCAGCAACAGCCTGCATTTCCCTCCCCCACACAACCCTGCTGACTACCCTGCATCCATTTCCTACATCCAATCACATCTATTTTTCTCCCTCCATCTTTTCACTCATCTTTCAACTCGTCAGGTCTCACCATCCATCCTACAGTTAAATGAACACACCGGTCTTCAATTCTAAGCCACACCCAACCTCCTTTGTTTTAGCCAACATAGACAGAAGAAATTAAATATTGAAATGAGCAGAGAGAGGCTGGGTCTTACCTTAATTCCAAAGCAGTGTGCTTTTTTCCTCCAAGGCAGAGATGGGGGGAGAAAGGAAGACCAGGTTGTGTCTACCGGTGTCTGTGCGTCTAGAGCTGCAGTGGGGTTGGGTTTAACAGAGGAGGGAGGAGGGGCGGAGACAACTAATCAGAGAGACAGCGAGAATTAGAGAGAGCGAGATGGAGAGAGAGCATCTTAAGTCACTAGTTTTCATAGATCATATATTATTTAATCTTAACTAATGTTTGCTTTATTCAGTAGTGGGGATTCTGAGGCCAGGGACAAACAGGTGATGTAAGACTTGAAAATTTGAAAAAAACATTTAATGTTCTTGATTATAAATAATAATAATAACTACCGGTAGATTTGAACTTTACAAGAAAAGTTGACTGGGGCTTTCCATATGGAATAGAACTGGGTGGGAATGATTGGTAGGGATGATGATGGGCAGATTTGTAGGGATGATGGGTTTGAGGATTTGTCAAGGTGATGGGTGGGATGATGTGTCTTGACGATGGGTGGGATGATGTGTCGTGACGATGGGTGGGATGATGTGTTCGGGATGATGGGTGGGATGAAGGGTGGAGATGATGGGTGGGATGATGTGTTCGGGATGATGGGTGGGGATGATGGGTGGGATGAAGCGTGGAGATGATGGGTGGGGGTGACCTGTATGGATGATGTGTAGTGATGATGGTGTAGATAATGGTTCAGGATGATGTGTCAAGTAACTGGATGGAATGTGTGGAATAACTGGGTTGAGTGGGTGAAGTAGGTGAAGTAAGGGGTGGAGTCTGTGGAAGAACTGGGTTAAGTGTGTGGATTATTATGAATAATATTATGTTGCAACAGCCTAAACATCAGCCGCGGTCAGTGGATCTTAATTTGGGGGTGCGGGCTCATGTTACTGGGTTCGGTGAGTCGCACACTGGGTTTGGTGAGTCGCACACTGGGTTTGGTGAGTCGCACACTGGGTTTGGTGAGTCGCACACTGGGTTTGGTGCGTCGCATACTGGGTTTGGTGCGTTGCACACTGTTCCCTCTGTGTTCCGATCCCGAGCGTAGGATGAGCCTGCCCTTCCCAATTAAGATCCACCAACCGCGGCTGATAAACATGTTAACAATGTTGTTTTTGTCTCACTAGCTTGTATGGTTCAATACATACTGGTTTAATATTAATTAAGGATAATTATGCAAGTGAAGTTACTATGGTTGCTATGGTAACTACTGACAGCCTTCCTTTTGGTTGAAGAAACACTTTCTGTTTTGACTCCAGTAGTAATGGAGCTCCTCAGCTGCAGAAGTAATAGGAGATTACTGGTCAGATTGTCCGATACGTACTGAACGTTGTCAAAAATGAAATCTTCATCTCCATGAAGCTTTTTAGCAGATGGAAGCATGAAATGCTCCAAAATCTCCTGATAGCTAGCTGCATTGACCCTGCCCTTGATAAAACACAGTGGACCAACACCAGCAGCTGACATGGCACCCCAGACCATCACTGACTGTGGGTACTTGACACTGGACTTCAGGCATTTTGGCACTTCCTTCTCCCCAGTCTTCCTCCAGACTCTGGCACCTTGATTTCCGAATGACATGCAAAATTTGTTGTTGTTTTGTTGTGCTGCTCCTCTGTAGCCCAGGTCAGGCGCTTCTGCCGCTGTTTCTGGTTGTTTCTGGTTCAAAATTGGCTTGACCTGGGGAATGCGGCACCTGTAGCCCATTTCCTGCACACGCCTGTGCACGGTGGCTCTGGATGTTTGTACTCCAGACTCAGTCCACTGCTTCCACAGGTCATCCAAGATCTGGAATCGGTCCTTCTCCACAATCTTCCTCAGGGTCCAATCACCTCTTGTCGTTGTGCAGCA
>JACXGM010007401.1:15938-30839 GCA_016801145.1 Umbra pygmaea
GTTCAGAAATTTCTTTCTGTGTCTTACCCTCTTGCTTGAGGGTGTCAATGATGGCCTTCTGGACAGCAGTCAGGTCGGCAGTCTTACACATGATTGCGGTTTTGAGTAATGAAACAGGCTGGGAGTTTTTAAAAGCCTCAGGAATCTTTTGCAGGTGTTTAGAGTTAATTAGTTGATTCAGATGATTAGGTTAATAGCTTGTTTAGAGACCCTTTTCATGATATGCTAATTCTTTGAGATACGAATTTTGGTATTTCATGAGCTGTATGCCAAAATCATCAGTATTAAAACAATCAATGACCTGAAATATTTCAGTTGGTGTGCAATGAATCTAAAATATATGAAAGTTTAATTTTTATCATTACATTATGGAAAATAATGAACTTTATCACAATATGCTAATTTCTTGAGAAGGACCTGTACTGTCTATGGTACAAACTCTTCTCGTTCTCAGTGGTGCACTCTAGCTTCTGCACTGCCCTCTAGTGGTTACAGTGGGCATGTCCAGTCCTTAGCAAATGCTGCCTTCATTGTGAAAGGGGTTTCTGACCACAGAAGTAAATGAATGAATAATAATGTGATACATTTAAAAATTTAGACAGTGACACACTTTTTTTGGCTCATCCAGTTGTTTATATGGTTTGGTAAATACTAGTTTTACGAATTGCCATTAACCTCACAATTTGATATGATATTGTGATTTTCATTTTTTCCAATGTCTTGCAGTTATTGATTTTATATTCAATTTTATGTTCCCAATATTACTCACCGTATTTCTGCTAAAAAAGACGGGAGCCATCTGTTTTTATTAGTCATGGAAGCAATAGCGCTTAAAAAAACAAACAAATTGATTCCCAATTTATAATGCAATTTGCATGACACGCTAACATTGTATGACAGCCATGTTAGCTCCCAGTTATTACGATTCCATCAGAAATATTTGCTAAAAATAATATCAAACTGACTTTCCCGGTAATTTTTCCAACATCATAGTCACAAAAAACACCTTTTCAATGCGTTCTGAAACCGTTCACTCATAACATGCGATTACAACATAAGATTAGGCCAAAGTAACAAAAGTAGACATGGTATCAGCCTACATGTGGTGTTTTACACTTGTTTTGTTTTGTAAAACCAATCCTTGCTGCTCTAATGCTGTGAACAGGTTCAATAAAACATGTTAAAAAGTCTGAGCAGGATTGGTTTATTTGTTTGAATAAAGAAAAACTAATATAGACTGCATTATTGCACTGTGTGCACAATTATTAGGCAAGCTGTATTTTTGAAGATTAATTTAACAACAACATTGCTTTCGGTCAATACAAAATGTAAATATACCTCAAACCTGAATAGTTAAGAAAGTAAAGTGAGGTCTTGGCTTTCTTCTGAGAATATCTATGTGCACAATTGTTTGGCAACTATTAGTGTGCAGAATAATTATGGAACTAAATGAAAAACGTATTGATTTTCATCTGTTAAAGTGAAAATAATAAACACACCACTCAAAATCTACAAATAAACATTTCTGACATTTCAAAACAAATCAGTGACCAATATAGCCACCCTTCTTTTCAATAAAAGTCATATGCCTTCCATACATGGAATCTGTCAGTTTCTTGGTCTGTTGACGATCAACTTTTTGTGCAGCAGCAACCACAGCTTCCCAGACACTGTTCAGAGTGGTGTACTGTTTTCCTTTCATAAACTGACTGTTTAGGGTTTAGGTCAGGTGAGGAAGGGGGCCATGTCATTATTCTTTCATATTTAAGGTCTTTACTGGCTGGCCATGCAGTGGAGTACTTTGATTAATGCGATGGAGCATTGTCCTGCATAAAAATCATGGTCTTCTTGAAAGATGCAGACTTTTTCCTGTACCACTGCTTGAAGAAATTGTCTTCTATAAACTGTCAGTAGCTTTGTGAGTTGTGTTTGAGTCCATCTTCAACCCGAAAAGGTCCCACTAGCTCATCTTTAATAATACCAGCCCTTACCAGTACCCCACCTCCACCTTGCTGGCGTCTGAGTTGAAGTGGAGCTCTGTGCCCGTTACCGATCCAGCCACGGGTCCATCCATCTGGCCCGTCAAGAGTCACTCTCATTTCATCAGTCCATAAAACCTTTGAAAAATCTGTCTTCAGATATTTCTTGGCCCAGTCTTGATGTTTCAACTTATGTGTCTTGTTCAGTGGTGGTTGGATTTCAGCCTTCCTTACCTTGGCCATGTCTCTGAGCACTGAACACCTTTTCCTTCTGGGCACTCCAGGTAGGTTGCAGTTCTGGAATATGACAGCACTGGAGGATAAAGGGTTCCTGGTAGGGTTGTTAATTGTAAGTACTCTCCTTAATCGATCATTGATATCATTAATGATCCACCTTTGATTATTCATAGTTAAAATGTAACTTAAAACAAACTATAGAAATCTTGGTCATAATGTTATGGCTGATCGGTGTATATACACCTTCATTGTTGTAGGCAAGGGAAGTGCAATTTGGGACCTGTTGTGACATTTAAAAAAGGTACCACTTGTAAACTATGTATCAATAATGTACCTACATGGTACATGTTCTTAGGCCACCAAAATACTTATTATATTATTATTACTGAACAAGTGAGGACTAAATGTGGTTGCAATAGCGAATGTGTGTTATAAATCTTTTTCCATTGAGCACAGATGTGTGGACATCCTCTGTGTCCTACATGATCGTTCTGTTACCCTAATAGAAGTTTGCATCATAGTACATGGCAATATGTATATTATGTACTGGTTATTTGTGTTCAGGGTGACAAATGCAACATTAAAAAATTACACAATTAACTTAGCATCAGACGTAATGAAATAGTGAGGAAGAATGAACGAGGTGATGAGCTGTGGTGAAAAATGGGAGAATTACCTTTTGTTTTGTAATTTACGAAACAACAACACTAAAGTCTACATTCAAATGCAGTGCATAAAACCTGCCAGTACGGGGCAGGATTTTCTAACACATACAGTCGTAGATTTTCATACCAGAAGCTTCTCAATAACACTGTACTCTAGGATTTCATTTAAAAACAAGAATTATTATTGGATGTAAAAAAGCTTTGATATAGGAAAAGAGAAGTATTCTAGTAAAATGGCAAAAATGAACTTAAATGGCTTTACAGAAGTCTTTTCCTTATTGCAGATGTTATTTGTGACCATTGACAGTGCGATTTGTAGAATTCAAGCCGTAAAAACGGAACTACCGTACTTTCTCTTTCAAGTGACCTTATAAATACTGTATTTTTATATTTTGCAATTCTAAAGAAAGGATGTATATGGGATCATTTTTCCCTTGATTATGCAGTGGTTTCATGCACACAAAAGCACAGCTTAAAATGCGTACATTTGATTAAAGACGGGCCAGAACATGCCCATTGACAAACACTGAGGAAGCACCACTTGTCAAGTCTCATTGCAATTCTGTATAAATAGCAAAATGTGCACTGTATAGTGTAAGACATCATTTTCCCATCTAAACTTTTTATGATTTTTTTAATATCTTGAAATAATTGTTCTCCAGCCTATGGGAGCTGATCACTGAAAGAGAAAGTAGTTCTGTTTTCACTCAGTTAAATTCTACACAAATTATATAAAGGACACCTTTAAGACAAGATAAGGTATATAGTGGCCTCTAGAAATGTGGATAACTGTGCCATTACATACTTTGGGGGAAAGGCTGATTATCACCTCATACTGTACCTTTAGATTCTAGAAGGGATTCCTGATTATGATCTTAGCAAACGTGATGCACACTTTTGTTCCATCTCCTTATTCAAAATATGTGGACACCAACTCACAATATAAGGGTGGGGACATAAGGATATCCAATATCTTTTTGGATAATGCTCCAGAACAATTCTAATCATAATCCTACTCCTGTTGAATTTCTGCATTTTAGCAAAGTCATCCCTTGGCATTAAAAATAAACATAAAATAAACATTTAAAAAAAAAGGTACATTTCAAACCCCAGGTGCCTTATTGGCACAGAAGTGAGACTCAGTAGAGAGTATATCTGAAGAGGTTTGAAGAAAATCAGTGAATGAATTAACAAACTCACACCTAATTGAATAACTAGTTCACAACATTTCAGTTTTCAAACTGCTCCAAGGTCCCACACCCCTGCTGGGTTAATATTTCCATACACTGCAGTGTTTTACTACAAGCAAAAGCACAGCTTAAGGACTCTTAGTTCTGGCAATATTATAGCCGAAACCACAGTAAAACATTACAGGGCTAAATGCTGTTCCTGATTATGCTAACGAGACAGCTCCTGTATTCAATGTTTAAGCCATGTATACACTACATTACTTTAGTGACGATTTAGCTGTCACATTTTTTATGGTCTGCAACAAATCTCCCAGATCCCTGCCAAATTACTGTTCGCTCCCGTCCCCGAAGTATTAGCAGTTCAGAGACACATATTTGCTAGTCTTTGAATTGTCCCAGACGCCCCGGTTTGATATTTTCGCTTGTCATAAGGGGTTTTCTGAAACCCGTGAGTAGCAGTAGCCAATGAGAGTGCAGAAACCTTGACGTTTTCGAGTATACATTTGTGTCACGATTCCGCCTTCACATGTCCACAGAAGATAGGATTCAGCTGTCTAGAATTAACATCATGGGCCTATATCAACTGGGACTTTTCTCATGAGTGTTGTGCTTAATTACTTATGTTGTGTTAAAAACTCTGCTTTATTTTTGAATTATATTCTGACTGCACAGCATTTACGATTAAAACTCTGTGAGTATTTTCACTTTGCAATTGCTTCCTCTCATTACTTCAGGAAATCATCACAGAATTAAGCACTATTTCATGGAAGCATCAGGTGGGCAAACAGGATTTAATCAAGCAATGGAGAAACATGAGCAACGCCTTGACCAACATACCCAACAGCTGGCTCAACTCGGTTTGGCGATGCGAGAAGTATTGGAGATGCTCCGCGCTCTTCAGCTGTCTAAGAATCCGAATCCCCCCATTCCGATGGGTGCTGAAGCCATGGCTGCTGCTCCTACCTACAGTACCATATTATGGGTCACCCATGGCAAAGCCCAAGCGCTATGACGTTAAGCCCTCTCAGTGTAGTGGGTTATTGCTTCAAGTGGCACTATACCTAGCGCAGCAGATGGCTCAATATCCATCCGACAGGGCTAAAATTTCCTTAATTGTCTCTTTACTAAAGGCAAAAGCATTACAGTGGGCCACGGCTATCTGGGAAGGAGGTGAAGCTGCTTTTACCTCCTATGCAGTCTTTTTGACCAGATTCAGGGCTGTGTTTGACCATTCAGAGGAGGGGAAGGACGGAGGTGAACACCTGTTGAAGGTACGACAGGGGGATTGTTCCGCCTCGGAGTATGCGTTGGAATTCTGCACCGTGTCTGCATCAGCGGGATGGAATGAACATGCGTTGCACACCACGTATCGCAGAGGTCTCCAAGAGGACATCAAAATGGAGCTAGCCTGTCGGGATAAGGATTTGGATCTCGATTTCCTGATTGCAACTTCCATCAGGTTGGATCATATGCTCAGAGAAAGATGTCAGGGTTACACCGGTCCTCGACGCACATTCACTTCTGGCTCCTCTCCTCATCCATATGACATGGAGGACAGCCCCATGGAAATTGGTGGAACTCCATATCCAACAGACCGTTCAGGAACTTCCAACAATTCTCGTTCTCAACGCTATCGGCCATGCCCTGCCCAAGTAAGTGCCACACTCTCCTTTACAAATGACGGACTGTTCCAACTGAACGTGCACATTGATGTATGTACGTCTTTCTATACTGTTCTTGCCCTTATAGACTCAGGGGCGGACGGAAATTTAATGGATTGAGGATTGGTAGAAGAATTGGGTCTCCCTACAGAACCCTTGGCCTCACCTCTGCACTCACAGCCTTGGATTCCAGACCCTTGGGTGAGGGAAGAATTACACACGTCACCGCACCTGTCACTTTCACTGTTCCCACAACGCCACCTCATACTGAAAAGCTCTCCTTTCATGTGATTGTGTCCCCTATTCATTGGATGGTCCTGGGGTACCCATGGTTACGGCAACACAACCCTGTTATTGATTGGGTTTCGTCGGAAGTCACCTGGGCTGCCTGCTTTCAGGCTTCAAACATAAAGATATAAAACTGTAATTTTTGTGAAGAAGCAACAACAAGTGGGACACCTGAAATGTGGCAAAAGCCTGAAATGTGGCAAAAGGTTGAAAAGTTCAAGGGGGCTGTATACTTTTGCAAGGCACTGTATGTGGCAGAATAAAATTTGAGCAAGGCCACATAAGGAGATCAACCTCTCCTGCTTCAGCCAGTTTCTTTTTTGTGGCGATTAAAGATGGTGGGTTAAGAACCTGTATAGATTACTGTGGTTTAAATGATGTCACTACCAAATACAGATACCCTCTCCCGCTGGTACCATCTGCAATTGAAAAGCTATGTGACGCACGCTATTTCACCAAACTGGATTTGAGGAGTGCTTACAACCTCATCAGGATGATGGGTGGTGAGTGGAAGACGGCCTTCAGCACCACCTCGGGTCATTACGAGTACCTGGTGATGCCCTACGGCCTAGCTAATGTGCCTGCAGTATTCCAGTCCTTCATCAATTACATATTTCATGACATGTTGAATCGTCACGTGATCGTCTATATAGACGATATATTGATTTACTCCACCACCGTCGAGGTGCCCACACATTACACTGGACCAAGGATGTGGATGCTACATTCTGACATTTGAAACTCATGTCCACTATGGCACCCATATCGAAGCATCCCGATCCAGCTCGCCCCTTCGTTGTGGAAGTGGATGCGTCAGAGTTGGGCATGGGCGCAGTCCTTTCACTGCGCCAGGGTAAGCAGAATAAAATGTATCCCTGTGCATTTTTCTCTAAAAAACATACTCCTACGGCTCCTCTTTCCGCTCTGGTTGATCGCACATATGTTCCAGCGAGTGTCCGTGCACGTCTAGTCACCTGGGCTGACACCACTCTCTCTGCTGGACAAATTAATCAGAATGAATTATTCGCACTGATAAACATCAACCGCAAGGCAACCCATTCAATCAACTTACAAGTCCTTTTGCGATGCTAATAGTAAAGTCACCCATGTCTTTGTGAATTACCCTGGCTCAAGCCAGTGTTGTAGTCAAGACTACCTAACCCGAGACCAAGACAAGACCAAGACCAGAGTGTATCGAGACCGAGACAAGACCAAGACTTTTAGGGGCCGAGACCAAGCCGAGACCAAGACCGAGGGAGGGCGAGACCGAGTCAAGACCAAGACCAGCGCCCCACACTACATGACACAATAAAATGTGAAACATGATCAAAAGAGCTTCTCAAATTGATCTGAAAGATCCACATTCCCATAAAAACACTGATATTAAACACTGAAAGCTAAAATAAACTTAACCATCTTTATTCAATACTACTGGGTGACTTCCATCATTCAGTACAGAATGTAAATCAATTATTCATTGTTCATCACTAGTCTTCACTTTTCTCCACCTTTTATCAACAATACATAAAGTTATGTTGTTTTTAAACCAACAACAATCCTTTTTTTTGTCAAAACCACATAGCTAAATGTGTAAAATAAATGTCAAACATTCAACATTTAAAATGCAGAAAAACTGTGTATTGTAATGAATACAGTAATTCTATGTGAAATGTTGATGTTTAGGAACAACTATTGTAAGTAAGAGTCTTTTATAGCTTTTTTGTGTAATCAAAGCAACAAAAGATATCTAATACAAAGAGGTCAGAAAGTCAGTGGCCTAATTGCATGTAATTTATACAAGTACAAAATTGATTTAATTGGGAACAGTTTCATCAAAAATTAAACACTATATAAATCAATGGTATTTTTGCGATCACATTTTTCAGATAGGTAAACAAGGAAGTTAAATGATTGATATGGTATGAGCCAGAGAGTATGTGCTGGTAAAAAGTAATATATTTGATCTGCAACTGTAAATTGGAATTTAAAAATTAGCTCTATGAACATAACGTGCCATGTGCCATACAATAACCTATTTAATTTAGTCATTTCTCATATATGTTGAGGCGCATTACTCAGTCTCCACTCTCTGCTCATATCTCTAGGGTAGCTCTCTCACCCAAACGAGGGAGCATCACCTCGGCGCATAGCTTTAATGTCGGGAGCTGTATGCAGCTGACATTATCTAAGGTCAATGTAACTTAGCTACAGACGCGCAGCAGTTTGTCTACATTACTCATTGATCAAATAAGACTATGGCGTGACAAACATTAGCTTTGGAGCGAGAGCATCAATAAGAGGACTCGTTATTGTCAAGGGCATACAACAGGGATTCTCAAACTTTATATTCAAAGGTCCAAATCTGATATATGTACAAGGTCAAAGGTCCGGAAAAATTGATGATTAGCAATTTACTGTAACATTAAAAGCAACATGTATTGAAGTGTCAGAATGTTTCAAAATACATTCCAAACTAGAGCAAAAGAAATGGCTCTTTTTTCCCTGAAATGGTTGCTTTTGAACCTAAGCAGCTCCAACATTTATGATCAAATTTACAGGTGTACAGTATAGTTTTAGAAAAGATATTAACAAAAAGAGAACAATCTTCATTGATTGATTTTCATGGCTAAAAAGTAAATGTTAAAAACTAAATAAGCAAAATGTATTTCTTTTCATGCCTGAAAGAAACTGATTAACCAAACTGACCTTAATAGCAACAAGGCACACCGCGGTAAAGATAGTTTTATATTCACATGCTCCATGGTTGCGACACAACGTCTTCGGCCTTGCCGGCTGCCGAGCGACTGATATTTGATGAAAATCATGTCTTGCTGATGTTAGACAGTACCATGGAGAGTATACTGATGCAGTATGAGATTCATTTCTCAAAAATTGACAAAGCTATTTCCGAAAAGGGTGCATTTTTAGCTTTCAATTATTTAATAAAAATCAACGATTTATATTTGAAGAAAAGCATGTCTTGTGTCTGTTACGTGGTACTATGGAGAGTATATTAATGCAGTTTGAGATTAATGTCTCAAACATTAGTAAAGCTATTTCAAAAAGGGTGCATTTTTAGCTTTCAAGTATTCCATAGAAATCAACGATTGATATTTGATGAAAATCATGTCTTGCGTCTGTTAGACGGTAGTATGGAGAGTATATTAATGCAATTTGAGATTTATATCTCAACAATTGAGAAAGCTATTTCAAAAAGGTTGCTTTTTTAACTTTAAAATATTCCTTAAAAATAATAAAGATATTTGATGAAAAGCATGCCTTGTGGCTGTTAGATGGCATTATAAAGAGTGTACTGTTGCTTTTTTGGATAAATATTTCAACATTCGAAAAAGCTTTTAAATAAACGAAATGTGTAATCTCTTGTATAGAAACCGAAGCTCTGTGTGATGCACTTTTATACTGGTCCCTTACTACTCTGTTCACCGATAGCTACAGTAGCTATTTCTTGTCCGAAATTCGGCACTCCGCAGTCCCCACGGCCGAAGATGGTGTGTCGTAACCGTGGAGCATGTGAATGTGTGAATATAAAACTATCTTTATCGAGGTACAAGGCACAGTAATATAAAGAAATATCAAATCAAAATGACTTTAAAATAAAACCTGCATGGTGCCGTAAGATAGTCACATTACATGGCAGCCTAGTGTGAGAAATGGCATTGTCTGCCTTCAATTAGCTGCCTAAATCTTGGTACAAAAGGTGTGGTCGCTACGCAGACACAGATGCTCATTGGTCAAGCGGCTGCGATGTGCGCTTTTCGCTACATTCATTGCTGAGAAAGCAGAATCCCATCGATATATTTGGAGGGTATTGCTGTTCGAAATATCCATGTTTTGTGTCATAGTGTCGTTTAACATTTCCACTATTCACAACTCCAATGGTCTCTGTGAAAATCAAACACAAGGGTTTCGTGCTGGATTGGGGCAAAATGAACGCATATTTTTCAGTCCACTCGTCTTTGAAAACTCAGTTTTCTTGGTCAACTTTTCTTTTCTTTACATATTTGGAAAAGTGTCATCTTCACCGCGACATAGCTTTCACTGACAGAACGGCAGTTAGCCAACCCGGACTTCAAAGGCTCACCGGCTGTCAACGTAGTCATGACAACGATGTCAAACATGCAAACGATACATTTTTTCCCGGGACATGAATGATCACTGCAACGTTTCAAATATACTACCGGTACTATATTCTACAAGACTATCAATGTATTGATATAAAACCACTTTAATAAATTGTAGCCTATATTGTTGCATTCCTACGTGTGGGCTGGGTCCGGATTGACTTGCCATCTGGTCCGGATCCGGACCAGAGTCCGGACATTGAGAATGACTGGCATACAATATCGATGGTTCAAAAAACGTAGAACCCAGAGCCGTATACGAAGACAGCTTATATGGCTCTGTTAGAACCGGTTCTCGAGTGGAACCGGTTTTCAGTCCCCATCCGAGGCAGGTTGCTAACGTTAGCTAACCAGCTTTGCTAAACATCACTCTTAACATAGCTTACCTTTCTTTGTGCTTCCTTTCTAAGTGACGATAAAAGTTTGAAGTAGTCCCCACCGTCTCTGAAATCGAAGCACTGCAGTATTTACAAGAAGCTGTATGGTTTCTTCTGGATGTTGTTTTAAAAATATATTCTGAATTGTATTACTGAAGATTTTGCAGACATCTTCTCCCGCTCCCAGACAAATACAGCTCACTTTCTTGGGAGTGTGAGTGAAACGGGGCGGGGATGGGTGACTGCGGTAACAAAAGTACATAATTAACCATGAGTAACGTTATTGCTTGGAGTTGAATCAGTACGTTTTACATCCAATAAAAGCAAAGATGTTAACAAAAACATAGACAATATTCAGGCAATTTAGTGATATTTCCACAGCTATGGTCTTGACTGGTCTTGAAAAAAAGTCCAGAGTCCTCAATGTCCGAGACCGAGACAAGACCGAGTACAAATGCGGTCGAGACCGAGACCATCAAAAAGTCTTGAGACCAAGAACGGTCTGGAGGACTACAACACTGGCTCAAGCCTTCATTTATGGCAGACTCTTCCATTTTTTAGGGGAATCCACCCTTGGATAGGTGGATGTGAAGGGGACAAAGCTATCCGTTAAAGACATGGCTGATGATGATGTGATGTCAGCAACAGTGCGTGAAATGCTGTTTAATCGAAAACACACACAAACATGCAGTGTAGCCTAATTGAACAAACATTCGGGACACACTGAAAATACGCGTCTGGTGTTTGGATAGGACAGGAGGCACTTTATACTACTCAAGTCGTAGCATTCTTTGTGGCTTGTTGTGTTTTACAAAACATGTCCATGAATCATGGACTTGTTGATGACATAAATGAGGAAATATTAGAGGACTTAAGGAGATGTGATGTTCAAATGCATGTGACGTTGCCACTTAACCCAAATGCCCCAGCAGAAGAATGGGAGAGGAGAGCTTTTTTTATTTAACCTTTATTTTACCAGGAAAGGTCCCATTGAGTTACAATAACTCTTCTCTTAGGGAGTTTTGGCCAAGACTGGTGGCAAGGTTTCAAAAATACTTATTTGACAGAAGAGTGAGGTAAGCATAGTAATCTCAGTCTAATGTTAGACTACATTGCAAAATATTACCATGCATGCATAACCTCGTGATTCAGTGAGAGTAATTCCAAAACATCGGAAAGTATGTCTTGTGAAATTTCTTTATTTACATTTTGTACAATAGCAATTCGCCATTATAAGAGCAATCTGCCATGGAACAAGCACATCTGCTCTTAAAGGGAATATGAGATGATGCTCGGATTGGTTTATTGCACGTTACGCCCAAGTGTAATTTATCCCGCCGGCATAATAGTAACAGTGCCCGGGACCCGCCCACAATGTCACTTGCGTTTCGCGTTTGATACTTGCGTTTCAGATAGTTAAAATAGGGCCCAATATATTTCTTTATATAGGAAGAAATAAAACATCTGTAAACCTTGGGTTCTGCTGTTTAAGACGGCCCCTCGAATACAGATAATTCTCCCATTGAAAGCAATGTAAAACCAAATCTATTTCGACCTCACTCAGACCATCACCGTCAATGACATACTGTACATAGAATCAGATGAAGGTAGAGAGCAAGGCACACACTTTGCATTCCCATTTACAATCCGTTTTCAATAACGTAAGTTATGACTATAACTATGGATCTATGAGACCGAACGATGAGCGTCACTGCGTTCTTACCTGGAATAATGCAATCCTTCAACCTATCCTCGAGACATTATATCAACAAAGTCATGTGACTGACCTTAGGAGGCTTGGCCGCCGACTATAAGAGCGTCCGTGCCATATCTGCCCCCGCCTGAGAAAGCAGGTCCATGTTAGGCGCTAGGCTTGGGCCTCATGCATATGGTGATCTATGGAGCATGCATATGGCATATTCAGGCAAGTGAGGGAGACAGATGGGGAGAGAGAGAGACAAGTTGAGAGAAGAAAAGGGAGAACCAAGGTTAGAGTTAGAGGGTGCTGACCGAGAAGGAGAGAGAGATTAAGAAGATAGGAGAGAGAGAGATGGAGAGAGAGATAGGAAGGGCAACCTTTTGAACACAGAAGATGTTATTAAAACTCCATATCAAGTATCTGGGAGGAAAATGAGCCATGTGGTTCCACGGCAGTGATGTGCAGGTACGGTGACGGGGAAGTAGGAAGGTTATGACATAGACACGCACATACAAACACAACGCTACTGCTCCTCACAGCCTCGGTAACCATGGCAACAGGGAAGCAAGTTTGTGTGTTCTGCGTATTAGGTGTAAAAAGAGACTGAGTGTGATGTCTCTCTTACACAATATTATCAGGATAAGCTTCATATTTTGGAAGCTTAAAACATCAGACACCCGTCCCTCTTCTATAGCTCTCTCACTTTCCTTCTTGATCGCTCTACCTCTACCTCCCCCTCACTCTTGACCTCTCACTTGTGTTACTTACATATCTTCATACTTCAGAACAGTGGAGGCTGGTAAAACTTAATTGAGGAGGAAGAGCTCATTAGTCTCTGGACTGAAGCTAATGGAATGTATTTAAATTAAACCCAGTGTGAGGAGAGCATTCCATTTACTCCATTCCAGACATTAATATGAGCCCTGCCTCCTCAGTTAAGGCTCACTGGCCTCCACTGCTTCAGAGGTAATGCTCTCTGGAAAGTACATTTGGCTGCTTTTATATCTGTAAGTAATACAGATTCTTCCAACTTCGCACAACTTAAGGCAAAATTAGACTCTGTGTTTGAAGCAATCTGAAGGACAAACTCTTTATTTTAAACTCATTTTCATCTATACTGGAAGTCCAACTTCAATTATCTTTAGTGCTTTTCAATGAGGCCAATGTGGAATCTTTTTATTGGTTTACTTCCTAAATGGAATAGTATTTAAATAGTATTGAACCTAACATTGAAAAAGAGTCTAGCGTTTACAACTGTTAATTGTCTTAATCAGGTTGAAAACATTGTGTATAAGGGGTGTTTGAGTCTGAAAGGTTTTATAGTGTACTACTATATGCACTCTGGTGGGGGATAACATGTTTTTAAGACAAACGTAGTGTAGCATTCATTAGGCTGCCTTATGTTGAGAACAACTGTTTTGAAATCTGAAAGCTTTTATAATTGCCAAAATGGAACACGCCTTGTGCTGATGGACGGAGAAGGAAACTGTCTGTGACCTTAACTTGATGTTCAGTCTCTCCCCTTAACCTTTGTCTTGTAAATGTTAACATAGCTGAAAGCTTCAGAACACAAAGGTCACCCTGACATCAAATTAACCCTAGGAAAAATCCACGGCACTTCCTTGAATCCTAAAGAAAATGCAAGGGATTTTTGAAGTTGTCGGTGATTTAACCAGGCCTAGTGTCTTCTTTGTCATAGGACAACATGGTCTCTAGCACTTGAAACAGTTTGTGGGTGATAGTGTTTGATGCATTTTTAATGCATAATGTGTTCTTGAGTGGGGTTTAGAATGTAATATCTACAAGTAACCACACGGTGGCATCAGAGTCAAACTCTAACATGGGGATAACGTGCATAAGCTAACAGCTAAATAAGGAGTTTAAAAGCTTTACCTGTTCCCAAAACCATATGTGCACTTATACCTGTGTGTGCCTTTTACAATTCTGACATTCACTAATACATTAATTTTACACCTTGTATGAGAATATAAGGATATATTTGTCTGGTTAATCTGATGAGGAACAGTCAAAGACTTTGTGGCCAGTGAGTAGTGAAGGATGAAGTAATGCAGGGTCGTTGGTAATAGGGTCCAATGTGGTTCTGCTTTACTTTTCCTGTCCTTTCTCTCCTTTCCTCTTTGTTTCTCTTCATCACTTTATCTCCTTTATGTGTTACAGTACATTTAAATTTACATTGTTTTCTGATTACATTATATCACTTCACACCTGCTTTACTTCTTCCTATTATTCATTCATGGAATAATTAGTCCTGGAAATGTGTCCTGGGCGTTTGAGAAAATATCCGAGAATTATATATTTTATTTTAGAAAACCCATTATTTATTGGTTCAATTCCTCTGATATACGAGTAAATCCAATGCCAATGTAACAGGCTGAGACAGAGAGGTTCAACTGTAGAGGAGGATTGAAGGGACAGAAATGCCTGACAGGCACTTAAGAGATTATAGACATCCCACACATCACTGGACAAATCCTCTTTTCTTTTCCGTTTGCTCCTTCCCTCATTCAATTCTCTCCGTTTTCTGGTCCTTGGAGTCGGGTTCATATGTCAGCGTAATACTGTGCTCTGTGGAGTGTAGTGACGGCAACAGGCAGACACACCGCTACACACACACACACACACACACACACACACACACACAC